>CACRXP010000697.1:224697-237014 GCA_902702965.1 Spirometra erinaceieuropaei | reverse complement strand
TTATTGCGTGGGTTCGAATCCCACCGAGGCGCCGAGTTTTTCACAGTTGGGTCTGTATGAATACCATTAATAATAATAAAAATAATAATAATGGCTAGGAGATGGAGCATGCATTTTTTATAATGCCATTTTTCAGTTAACAGCACATTGGAATGGTTGTACGCAGAAGTACGCACATGCAAATGAAGGAGGTGTTGATTGCTGTGGAAACAGAAGACTGAGGCAGAGAATTGGTCGAGCAGCCCTTTCTGTGACAGGGGACTGTAGATGCGACTCAGAAGACAGTGGCGACAATTGTTTCAGCAAGGCGAGGCCCAACCTTTGGAGGTGCGCCGAGGGCAGTGCGCGCATGCGTGCGTGCCTGCGCACATGACCTTTGTCCGCCTACAATCCAGATAAGCGTATGACACACCGCCGATTGGCGTCAAGCTGTCTCCTCGACGTGGCCATGTCACGTGCGTTGCAATCAGCATCCAATTGGCAGGAAGTGTTATTTAAGCTGCCAGAGGGCGTCATGAGAGAATAACCATACTGGCGACCAGGAGAACAGGCTGCCACAGACACACAATCTCGCCTCAACCGCTGACTGTCCTACCACACAACATCCCGCCGCCACCGTCACCGTCTCAGGACATGTTAGTTATCAGTTAAACGGTCTTCTTACTCAATGCAGGTATGGGTTGGACGAATGGCATTAAATAGAAGCAACTGGCTGAGCGCCAGCCAGTTGCCAGGGACTGCCCCAAATCCACAAATCCCACCTTTCGCCTCGACCGATCGTAGCCCTTGGCGGCAGCCCAGTCCGCCGGGATGACTCGCAAACCACATCTTCTTTGAGGTGCATCTGGGACGTCAGTAAAATCGGCATCTCAACTCCTCACCAATTCCCGCGAGCAAAAGTGGAGCTTCACGAGGCGATACTGTTCGTCGACGTGACACTGTTCTTTGCACCCATCTCACCGGATTTGGTATACAAGGCTATGCGGTGCGTCTTGCATTGAAGTATGTTAAATCATGGGCATGTCTTTACTGATATTGTCATCAATATATTTTCTGCCCCACAGAAGCAGGTGAGGCAGTAAACACACATAGATGTGGTCTGGCTTTGCTGTTTGTCCTTGTCCTCTCCGTATATGATGGGACTAGTAGAGAAGAGTACAGGGGCGTCGACTGCCGGGAAGGTGTGTGATATAGATTGAGTTAGGCGCCTTGTTAAAAGTTCACTTGGCGCCTCCCCTTGAAACGGCACCCTGAGGAAAAGCTTATTTTTGTCTGCCGTCAGCCTCGAGGGCTTTGGTAGTCTTTCGGTCACGTACCTAGCAATGAATACACCGAGGTACCCGTTCTGGCGAATGCGAATTTCAACAATCTTAAGTTGCACCTCAGTGCTATCAGCTGAGCAGATCCTCCTTACTCTTTGTGTCAAGCAGCGCCTTATGTTTAATGGTACGAACCTCCTATAATTCTTGTTATGTCCGGACCACGTCTTCTTACGATAGACGCGACGTCGAATACTACCTGCAGACCTTCTGCTCAAAAGCACATACAGAAAGGGGAGCGATCTGGACTGTTTTCCTTCAAGCGTGAATATGATTGATGGGTGGGCTTGATTGATTTCGTCCCGTGGGACGCAAACGTCGTTTTGTTTAGGTGCAATCGCGAATCTATCATGCACATAGCGTTCATACTATCTCAGACCATCGATCTGGCGACGAAATTCGAAAGCTTCTAACTTGCCCATGAACATATTCGCCAAAAGCTACCCCGTCGATTTGTCTATACGGATTGTTGTCAAATAGAAGCCGTACTTTGATGGTACATCCCAGCAGCAATTCTTTGAGAGCATTTACCGGCATTCCTATATCATGATTATTGGAGGCAAGGGCTTCACAGAGGTAGTTGACGATTTCTGTGACCGGTACGTTCGTACAAAGAGACGAGACGTCCAGCGAAATCATAATCTTTCGGTTAAAGTCGAGATTTTTCATGCTGTAAACGAATTCATAGGTATACCGAAAGCTACAGTACCTGTGCTAACTCATGTGATGCTCGCCGGTATTGTATGGGCTTTAGTCTCTCCGCTAGCCACATCGCTATGGCATGGCGCGGCGAGTTTTTCTTGTCTAGAATCGGTGTACCATGTATGTGGATCCTTGGCAAGCCATATAACTGAGGTATATGCGTGCCGACAGGTGGGAGACGGTCTAGGTCGTATTCGCTAATGAAACCATTCGTTTGAAGTCTTTTCAAACAGTCGGTCGGCAGAGCTTCAACCTCATCTGTTCGATACTTTTGGTTTTCTGCCTTCCTGAAAAGTTCCTGGTCCGACAGGACTGACTGTATTTTACAATTTAGTCGGCTCTGTCCATCAAAACAACACCAGTTTCCTTATCTTTGCCCTGTCGGAGTTGCTTTAACTCCTCAATATGTGACTTCGTCAGCATGCCTCGATATTTCGGGACAGGAATCGCTCACGCCTGTGTGATGCATGTTCTTTCACACAACCCGATGCTTTACCAGATCGCGTCAGCGAACGCATGGGCGGACTGTATGCAGCCTTGTCCACCATTGCACCCGGTCCCACCTCCGCTCATCTGGACATTGTCTTTCCATTGGAGCCCTGTGGGTGTGTGAGGGAGGGAGTGGGGTAGATGTTGCGCAGGTCTGCCTCACAATAAACGGATTCACGCGAACCCCGCCAGTGCTGCCTTCAGTCTGTGCGGCATACGGTGCAGTTCGCCGATGGCTGCAATTTCCTTAACCAGTCCGCAGGTCGCCCGAGACTCTGAAACAACTGCTCGGCCTATATGAGCCAAAACGTGTCTCCGACGATGATCCACAAACAGAACTATTGTCAATGACTGAAGGGACTGGCGGTGGATTGCAGTCCGTTGTGAATATTGACGTGGCGTTTTAGACAAAACTGTGACATGTCCTTCGCTCCGGATGATCCAGAGGACGATCAGCATTGCGCCCATGTCCAGTTTTCCATTGGACATGCGCCATAAAGGCATTGGACCAGCCGATGAGGCAGACGGAGTAGCGACAGGCAAGGGGAGTGGACATAGACTGATGGCTAAGATGATGGGACGTCTCTGTTTTACGTGCGACACACATAGGACTGTGTGTGACGAATGCTTGATAGTGTGCACTGGTGGACGGAGAAGACAATTGGAAGAAGATTAAAGTACGCAGAGTGACTTGCAAACACGCCGGAAAATCCTGCTGGGATTAAGAACGGGCTTGCGCGCATATTAGGGGCTTATTTGAAGGTTCATTTTATCAAAAATCCAAAGGAGTCCAGGTCAACATGAAGAACCAGCGTATATGACCGGCAACAGACACGCTGAGATATCACATTTGGCCTTGATTTTAGGCAACAAGCCATCATGATGCGGCGTAGTCTTGCTGAAAAATACTTGGCATTCGGGATATGTGCTTTGTCTAGTCTCCTCCAGACCAATGTGAGACATGGCAAGACGATGATTGTTATAATAGGAGCATATTGAGAATCCAGCGATGTGCGTAGAGGTGATGCACATCTTATTCCGGAGTTGTCTAGGTCAGTGCAGAGCAAAGACAGGTTGTGGCTGTCCCTCTACGTACACGCTCGCTGCTTCCTCCCACCTCACTTTGAGAAGATATATTTAAAAGCCGAGGTCCAATCATGTGTTTAAATATTTTATTTCAGGAAGGCGGAGGAGACGCAACCGTGGAAATACGAATTGACCTTTCAGGTTCACATCAGAGACAGCATCAGATCATGGCGAATGATGCAATCCATGTGCATGCTTTCACTCCCTGCCCGCAGGCCGGTGAGCCAGATGACCGAGCAATCATCTCGCCAGCATGCAACACGAGTGATGAGATTTCAGCAATTGACAACTTGCATGCAGTCCATGAAGCAATTAGCGCACCAGCGGGCAACAATCCTCGATGAGGGGTGGGGAGGGAGGGCGATTAATTATCATTGGCATGCAGTGGCATAGCGACTGCATCCTATAAATACTGCAACCTCCCGTGCGCGAATCACCCGTTTCTGCTACTGCCTCTGATGATGGCTTCGAGAGAGAATCCGAACCGTCGGACGAATAAGGCTCTAATTCCAGCGATCGTTTCTACTTCTTACCAAATGACACAACGCCGATTGGCGTCAAGTCGTCTCCACGACGTGGCCATGTCACGTGCGTTGCAAATGGCAGGAGGTGTCAGGCTGACAGAAGGCGTCGTCAGAGAATAAAAGACTGTCGACCAGGAGAACGGACTGCCACAGGCAAGAAAGCTCGCCTCAAGCGCAAACTGTCCTACCACACAACATCCCAGCCACCGCCACCGTCGCAGGGCAAGTTGGTTGTCATTTTTTCTACTCTTCATTCACATGGGAATTTTCTTATATGTACATCTGTTGGCCTATTTCGCGAATTATATACATGCATTTTCCCCTCTTTGTTTATCTGAAGTACAATAATGAGGTCATCGTTGCTTTTTAATTTCCTTAGAAATTAACTGCAAACCTGGAGTACATCTGCATCCTTAAGGTCTATAGGCTCAGACCAATGTCTGCATGTATGAATATTTCGGCCGAAGTCCATCAGCCATGTCGGTATACTACGCTGGCAGACTTCTGATCTTCTGGTCACCACAGTGATTGACCGATATCATGAAATATTGGCGGAAATGCTTCGATTGGGAAGAATTACTTGGGTGGGATTGTAACATTGATTATCATTCAGCATAATGCTATAGAATTTCGTACTCGCCGGAATGTCGCCATTTGAATGCACTTGCTTACAATCTTCTGAAGAAACCACGCTGGGTGAAAAATGACAACTTATTCAGTATGAATTTTTCACATCAATTTTCGCTGACAAAATAAATTTAAATACATTATATAGAAAAGGCACAAAAATATGCTTTCTTTTAGTTGTTTGGTAGAAGGTCACATCCTCTTTACATTTTATACCCCAAGGAATGTTACCCTTCGGTTTAAACAAAGTTTTTCATTACGAGATTTCTAAGACCGGGCGATGTCCATTCATTCAGCATGGCACACATCAGTTTCACAGTGCTCCTCATGAAATGTACAACATAGTCCACATCCATTGCAGAATTTCATGAAATCCATATATTATCTTCTTAAAGGCATAGAGGAGTATGTGATTTTCATTACACGGAAAGCGTACACGTTGTAGACTGCAATCGCTAAGCGCTAATGCAGTGGCAGATCAGGCTCGAAATGATTCGGGAATTGGGAAACATTTTCACAACTGAAATACACACTTTCGGGCATAAAATGTGAGCGCAATGTGGTTACCGACCAAACGTGTAAATGATGCATATTTTGTGCATTTCTTCTACAAAATATATTTGAATTTATCGGCACAGACGAAAATTAATGTGAAAAATGCATGCAGAATAAGTGATCATTTTTACAGATTGTGGTTTCTGCATGAGGTCGAAAAAGAGTGCATTCAAAAGGCAACATTCTGGCGAGTCCGAAATACTATTGCGTTATGCCGTGCGATAATCAATGTTACAACCCAACCTAAGTAATCCTTCCTAACCGAAAACTCCATTCAGAATTTCGACCAACATTTCATCAGACCGGTCACGAGCTGTATCTACTTTGCATGCCCCATTTTTATCCACTGTGGATGGAGGCCTATTTGCTGAAAATTTTAGAATGACACTTGCGAAATGAGATCTATCGTGCTCCCTCTCTCCCTCTACCTCTCTCTAACACAGGCGAAAGAACGAATGATGTTATATAAATGCGACTGACAAGCAGAGCAGGCCTCGATGATGCCGGCTAGATCAGGCATGATCGCAGCCGTACCATGGAGAAGAAGAAGACGAAGACATGAGGGACAGCCCTACACACTACCTGTCAAGCTGGGTCACACGAAATCTATATATCTCAGACCTCAATTAAATCAGCATGAAAATATCAGACTGAGCCCCGAAGACGAGACTGAACCTTTACGAGATCGTGCTACATTTGGACACAAGATTGCATTTTGCATCAACCGCGACCGACCTGGTACGCGAACCTACGAGAAGAGACCTGCATTGGAGTAGGAAAAATACGGTGCCCTCTTAGGATTGGACATGTCTTCATAGATATTGCATCCACAGTTAAATAGTGTTACAGGTCGATGCGCCCTGTCTTTCTGGACAAATTGCACATTTATCTGCATTTATGCTGTACCAGAGAATACAGAGGCACTTGTACGGGCATTTTGCAATTTTAAAAATCCACCTACAGCTTCTCCTATCGGAATCATTGTAGAGCGTGCATGTTCAATCTCCATGGACTTGGTGGATGCTGAGGACTTCTCGTCTCCTTCCTCCTTCCGAATCGGCCTCAGCAGGGCTCGCCGCAAAAATCAAATGTATGGTACCTACGAGGAGGCCCTTTCCGTCAGCATCCGCTATCTGCGCCAAACGCCAAGGAATCAAGAATATCCTGCTCATTCCCTCCCTCCCATCCTCGTCTCCGCGATCACTGATTATGACGTCTTAAGAGAAATGCTTGTTCTCCATGGCGGCTTCGTGTAGCGTATATTTACAAACTGATGTAGATATACATCTGGATACACCTTTAATGTCGCATGCGGAAATACGATATACAACTGACGCAGATGCCGTCGACCACAATACGTAGCCAATTTGTACACTCTGAAGATTGGGTGGGGATGCTAGCATAGAGAGACCGCTCATTGGCACACACGTCAGAAAAGTATTGCTTCTAAGGCACGTCTTGTGAGTGAACTGTCTTGCACACACCTATGTCCTACAAGGTCCTGGGATTCAATAGCCTTCGATGTTTTCATTGATCCTTGATGGCGGACTGGAGTGAGAGTTTGAGACGTCGCAGTAGTATCATGCTAGATCTGGGTCTTTTCTTCTGCAAATATCTTACCTGGCTTGCAGGTAGTTGCACATCTCACGCCTGTAGATAAGGATAAAACGGACAGTCAATCTGTCGGCCGTATTCTCCAGAATGACGGCCCGCAGTGAACCCTGTCTCGATAATGACAGGCAGTGATGCACTACCTGGACTTCCAGCAAAAATTGCAGCAAAGGGCAGTTTTTCTGAATGATGGAAAGCAGATCAGTGCCGTACATCAGTATGAAGGTAATCTTAGAGCACTTTATGCAAAAGGAGGATTTCGGGCAGTCATCGCTCACGATCATTCATTTCTAGATGCTTGCTTGCGGAGATAATGCTGCATGAGGGTACTGTGTGACGGCTACACGACAAAGCCTTCGTGCTGTGTGCACACTGGTGTAAACTATGCATGGCAAAGGTGTCTGACGTCTGTTGACAACGTATTTCTCTCCGCCCCCATCTTCCATCCCTTCCTGTCTGCAGGTTTACTGTGATGGACTCTCATTCGTCGGACTGCGTTCTCAGCATTCCAATCTCACGCATGCCCGCTCGCCAGCCCGCGACTGCAGTGATCCCGAGGCCCTGCTGTAGGATGCCAGACTTGACGTGAATTTGATACAGCAGTTGG
Source organism: Spirometra erinaceieuropaei (assembly GCA_902702965.1). Classification (NCBI taxonomy): domain Eukaryota; kingdom Metazoa; phylum Platyhelminthes; class Cestoda; order Diphyllobothriidea; family Diphyllobothriidae; genus Spirometra; species Spirometra erinaceieuropaei. The sequence goes on along the minus strand of CACRXP010000697.1, from coordinate 229,494 downwards.
GCCAATTGCCCATCTCCTGCGTCGGCTGGTCAGAGGGCGACCAGTTAGCTATCCGGACAGCATCAGACTTGAATTTCGACGGTCAGCCGCGTTTACATTGGCCAGTTCTGCTGGTGGCGCATTAGGCCATTTGTCCGGAAATGCGCTCATTATGGGTGCTGACACCAATCACGTGTCCCCTGACATTGCGATTTAATGGTCTGTGTCTGTACTCCTCATACACTGTTTCTGTTAATGCTGACGAGTACTAAAATAAAAAGCGCGATAAATGCACCGAAAGATGTGCTATTTTTTCCCAAATATTGGGATGTGTGATCTCATTGAAACGGTTGTTTATGTGGACTTGGAAGAGGCGATTGCAGAATGCGCATTCTGCCAATTTATCTCATTGGCTGTGGCCTGCTGATTTGCAAAGTCACCTGGATATCGTTTGAAAGCAGGACGAAATACGTTCGAGACCGTTTTGCTCACAGCTGTGAGCTTGAGCGTCCACAGATAGTCGCACAGCAACCCACCTTCATATATCAGACCTCTTCTGATTGTCATTGGGGTGTTTCTGTTTATTAAGGGAAAAACCATTGATATGTGTGAAGGTGAAAAATGAATTTTGTACATAACCGCGGACAGCTGCCAGCTAGCCGATAAATAGTAATCATTAACGGTTACTTCCTAATTGCAAGTAGCACAAACGCACACGTTAGTGTCGGGTTACGTGAGTGGATGTGAGGCTGGTGATTGGGAAGCATGATAAGCGTCAAGTCTACACTTCAAGGAATTCACACAGGAGGCAACTACAACATCGGTAGGCAGGGCATTCCACGCTGCAACTACTCTGTTACTGAAAAAGAACCTTCGTCCATTGATCCTTTCTTTCCCTGCGCGTAGTTTTACGGGATGACCGCGCAAAGTGGGGGTGTTAGCTTGAGTAAACTAATCAGTGGGATCTAAACAACAGCCTAGGCCGTTGATAATGCGAAATGTTAATATAAGGGAAACCGGTTGAGAGTTGACAGTCTGGTTTCATAGGGCAGTGCTCCCAGACCTCGTGTATGTTTGTTCTTGCCTAATGAAATACTACTTTGTCATTTAAATGTAACTCTGCCTTTGGACTTAGGCGTACGTCTGTGGGGATACCAACTAATAATAACTGGACGTGGTCTTAGGTATGTGATGAATTAGGATATTGGATAAGGACCTTTATCAGTTAGTGGAATAATGAAATATTTGTAGGAAGGGGTACGCACATGGGAATGAAGGAGGCATTAGTGGTAACGGGTTACCCGAAAGGGGGAAGGTGTGATGGGTAGGCGGGAGGTCGGAAGTGAGCGTTGACGCACTGGCCCAGAAATCTGCACAGCTCATCTACGTGAGCCACACAGGATCAGTTTGAATTCTGTTAAAAGTGGGAAACTGAGAGTTGGGGCTGACCGTGACAAGCATCGCGCTCACATCTCCAACCCGATCTCAGTGTCACACACACACACACCAGTTGAAATCCGGCAGGGACTAGAACGGGGATAGATGATAATCCACAATTAGTTGGAAGCTAACCCCCATCAACTGTGGGGAGGAAATTTCACATAAAACGAAGAACTATATATGCATGGGGGTAGCAGTGGATGCCTTGTGAAATCAAGTCAGTCAAGACAGATGGCGTTGATTTTTTCGGCGCATTTCCCTGTCGTGTTGGCTGGCAATCATGGCGTCTAAGATTCGTCTTCGGTGCTATTTCTAATAGATTTTGTCAGTCCACATCAAGATCAATTCGCCGTAGCAATTGGAACGTGAGTAAAAGCTCACCGACGTCTTGTCGATAGTGGAGACGATAAAGGTTTAAGGCTGTCAGGCGCTTTTCGTACGTCAAATATTTCAGTTCAGGGACAAGCTATATAGCACGTCCTTGCACACCACCTTCAAGATGAGCTATGCCCTCCCGAAGTAACGGACGCCAAGCCTGTACCACATACTCCATGTGTGTCCACACAAATGTTCCCTATACATCACCGACGATATCGGCATCCAGTTCGTTCAAGGTTCTGCCCACAGTCCTCGAAGTTGACGTTGTCTGCACTGCGATGTTACGCTCACATCGTCTTTAATGAATACTTCACACACATGTATACGGTGAAGGCTGGCCTATTCCGTATGTTGCGACCTATCAAACGATATGGGTTGTGAGATGACCAAGTGCATGAGGTGAGATGGGGGAGACAGCAGTAGAGGTCGGATCTGCTGTGCAGAAATTCGGTAGTGGTCAGGGCGCTATCCGCCCCACCGACAAATGCGCGGCCACATCTGAGACTGTGCACACGCAAGTCTGTTCGTTAGGGTGCTTTACCTGAAAATCGACCCAGAGGCATGGAAGGACGTCGCGGAAGATGGACAGGAGTGGCGCATTAGCGTAAAGGTTGGATTAGCAATGTAGGAAAACCAGGAGTGTAGCCGGCAACACTCAAATGCTACGGATAAATACTGTCAACACCCAAAACCCTGCCATCACTTCCACACCGTGAGCGGACCTTCGGGGACAGACCGACTTCACAACACACAACCACTACCGCCGCCGACGCCGCTGCCACCACTGACAACACCAATGAGGACACTCTTACCTACCTGCAAAATATTAAAACCACTCCTCCTCATCCTCCTACCTCTAATCCACCGCCAACACCATCACCACTAGATGGTTCACCATGTCGCGTGAGGGAATGCATAGACGGACAATTTGCAGCTTTGTCCACCACTGCGCCCGATCCCACCTCCAGTCATCTGGACATTGTCTTTCCATCGGAGTCCGGTGGGCGTGGGTGGGAGAGAGGTAGGGAGGGAATGGGGTAGATGTTGCGCAGAGCTGCCTCACAATAAATTGATTCCCGTCAAAGTCACCAGTGCTGCGTCCAGTCTGCGCGCAGCCGATGCAGGTCGTGCCTCGTGGCGATCACATGATTCCACCTAGAGGACTCAGTTCACAGACTAGCTCATTGTATCACAATAGCGACGGCAATTTATACCGAAATGAAGGCATCGCATCAGTAAGCCTGTTGATCGCAGTCAATTATGTGGTCATTCTTCTTATCAACCTCATCTCTTCATTGATCAGGCTGATCACATCCCTGCAGATCATATATACGCCTTCCACACACTACCAATTCCCTAACTGCACACCACCTATCAGATTCCACTGGGGATGAGGGAGATCTCGCTCCGTCGAGCGTAATCCGAGGGCCACATCAAAAATGAGGCATGCAGTCTGACCCTAGGTCCTGAGAAGGGGCGTGTTATGCCGCCAGTTTGCACAACGTCAAGAAACAACTGTTTGCCAGTCCTAATAATCAATACAGAGCTCATTTTCCGTTTAAAGTGAAAACATTAATAGACGGAGTCGACTTCGACTGTCATCACCCTCTCTTCTCCAACCCCATCTCGGTGGCTTGCTCGAGTCAGGCGGTCTGTGAATGAGGAGACTTGGTACAGTGGCTGAGATTACCTGACAGTCCTATTTACGCTGTGGGAAACATGTGAAGCAATAAAACCAAATCCAACAACACATTCAAATATTAACTACAAATTGGCACAATTTTGGTTGCATTTATCGCGCATTTTATTTCAATACCTATCGACCTTAACATTAAGAGTGTGTAAGGAATACAGATCATTAAATCGAGACGTCGGACAAGAGGTCGGTTGACACGAGGTGGATGTCAGCACCCATAATGTGCACATTGCCGGACAAAGAACTATATGCGTCACCAGCAGAGCTGGCCAATCAAAATGCGACTAACCGTCAATATTCAACTCCTATGCTGCCCGGATGGCTGACTGAGCGTCCTCTGACCAGCCCACGCAGGAGAAGGACATATGACCCAGCTGGCACATCAAATTCACGCCAAATCGGGCATCCTGCAGCAGGATCTGCGGATCACTCTAGTCGCGGACGGGGGAGTGCTGGAACAGTAACCTGGTGGATCAAAGCCTATCGCAGTGAACCTACAGCCGGGGGGAGAGGGTGGACAGTCATACCTTGTCAGTCAGTAGACTGGGGGGGTGGGGGACGGGAGGCAGGCAGTTCTCTGGAACTTCAGCCGTGCATACTTGACGCACACGTGCCCATGGCCAGAGAGGGGGATGGTACTCTATCGGTTACACGGTACTGCCATGCAGCATTATCTCCGCGACATTTGGGCCTAAGGCAGACCACGCATTGGATGCGCTGCATAGCCACGGGGAACTAGATCGGAGTCTGGCAGGCCTTATTGACGATGCTCACCTCATAACACATGCCGCATTTGGGGTGTGACGGCACGTCCAATTCGTAAGAAGACACAACACCAAGCCCCATGGAAGACATGCATCGTAATCATTCATGAAAGAGACGAGGATGGCGGGAAAGAGGAGAATATTGTTGGATCCTGGGCGACTGGCGCAGATGGTGGATCCTGGTGGAAAGAACCTCCTCGGAGGCACTAAACATGTGGTTGATGTGGTGATTCCTGAGGCCAATTGTAAAGGAGGGAGGAGATGTGTCATTGCTGAAACTGTTGACGAGATGGCGCAGTAGTCGACTACAGACGAGCAGTCCTCTGCGTCCACCCAGTCGATTGGGCTTAAACATGCACTTTCTGCAATGATTCTGGTAAGAGAATATGCAGTTAGATTTTTTTAAGATTGCAAAATGCCAGCACAAATGTCTCTGCGCTATCTGGTACCGTATAAATGTGGGTATATGTGAAATTTTTTCAGAGAGACAAGATGCCTTGACCTGTAGCATTATTTAAATTTGGATGCAATATAAATATG
>CACRXP010000697.1:149435-161710 GCA_902702965.1 Spirometra erinaceieuropaei | reverse complement strand
CACCTGAACAACAAGACACCCAGGAACATTTAGTTATCAGCCAGTTGGAGGCATCGTCTCCCATCAAGTTCCGAAATTTCACAAGTTGGCGCAAGTAATGGTGCACTTAATCACCTGTAAAGGGGTGGAAATGTGTAGCCCGAAAGTTAGACTGTCGGTACGGTAGGCGACCTAAATAATGAAGGCTAATGAGCCTACATAGGACAGCAGGGTGTCGCAGAGGCGGTGACATGCGCGTGATTTAGTTTATAATAGTGGTAGACTTACAATGCATCTACCCCAGTCTCTCTCCTTCTCATCCACAACCGCCTGGACCCCTGGTAAGTTCTGGCTATGCAGCCCCACCTGATGGACACAATACTGTTGGGGTCGGGGTTATGGATTAGGGCGGCTGAATCTCAACCGTTCAAGGTATTTCAATTTCCAATAGCTTTTCTTTTACACAAATTACTTGACATCTTCGTCCGCGGGTTCGACGGCCGCACCTGCAAAAGCTCCTATTACCACCGGTCTCGTATTACAGATGGCTGGGGTTTGTTTACTTCAGGCTGGACTACATAACCACACCTGATGGGGCTCATTTTTCGTGACAAAATCAAGAAGACCGCAGGTGGGAGAGAACCGCGCCTCGACCAGGGCGCTGCGTGCGTGCGTGCGTGCGTGCGTGCGTGGGTGGGTGGGTGCACACATGACCTTTGTCCGCCTACAATCCCGATCAGCAAATGACACGTCGTGGCCATATCACGTGCGTTGCAATTGGCAGGAGGTGTTACTTAGGCTGACAGAAGGCGTCATGAGAGAATAACCAGACTGACGACCAAGAGAACGGACTGCCACAGGCACCCAAGTTCGCCTCAACCGCTGACTGTCCTACCACAGAACATCCCAGCCACCGTCGCAGGACGGGTAAGTTATCAGTTGGCTAGTCTTCTTAAAATTCGAATTTGAGCCGTCATTTCTTTCTACTCTTCATTCACATGGAAATTTTATTATATGTACATCTGTTGGCCTATTTCACGCATTATAAACAGAAATTTTCCCTCCTTTGTTTATCTGAACCTCACTCCACCCTAAAAGGGTAACTTGGTATAGAAAGTGTTCTAAGTGATCGAAAGCATGTTCTTTGTTAAGTTTTGTTATGGACGCTCATTTTGATGAACGACGGGGTTTCGTGGGAAATAACGCCTAAACATTCACTACTTCGACAACTGCCCTCCAGAAGTATTTTATTCCGAAGGTTTCAGTAAACACATAGCACAGAGTCTGTGCAATCCACGGAAAACACTGAAAATCTCAAGGTATGCAGCGATGTCTGAAGGCTGATCTGAAATTCAGCCTAGTCTAGAACAAACAAGACGTCCACATTAGTTTTACGAAAGAAAAGTCCTGGCAACATGTGCTCTTATGAGAACTTTTATTCCCATGGCATCCCCGTTGGCGAAATCAAGCGAAATCCTCTTAAAGGATATTTAAATGTGAAATTAGCAACAAGACCGCTTTCAGACGTTAGTCTTCTAGTACTGCTTAATTTACTCGTTTTCTGTATGAACAGACATTCCGTACATTTAGAACTGGATTTTACACGATTGCAACCATCTTTGACTTTTTCAGAATTTTCTGCTTTTCTCAAAAAATCCATTTTTCTAAGCAATCTACCATTGTCTTTGATTAATATAGACATAGGGTGCATGCATTGGTGTCGGTTAGCGAGTAATTAGCAGTCTTTTGTAAATTTCGACACCTTGCATCACTCCACCTCTCGAAGGCGCAAAGTCGCTTTCGGTCGCGTAGCCGGCAAACCAAGCACTGTCAGAACGAATCAGTAGCGCCACTGAAGGTCACTCACGAGGGATGTGTTTGAAGTCAGCCTGGGCAACATGCAGTCATTTGGCCTTCGTGGTGGACACGAGGGAGAGTTTTGGATGTGGGAATAGTAGCAGGTTGTACTAGGGGCTGGTCTGCCCGCTATACTACTGCAAATATCTTACGCCAAGGAGTTAGTCTCTAGATGGTTACCACAGGACAACCCCCCACCCGTCCCCCCCCCTCCCCATCTAGGTTTACTCTGATAGGCTTTGATCCGCCGGGCTGCGGTTTCAGCATTCCCCCGCCCGCGATTGGAGTTATCCGCAGATCCTGCTGCAGGATGCCAGAGTTGGCGTGGACATGATGCTCCAGCTGGGTTATCTGCCCTTCTCCTGCATGTGCTGTTCAGGGGGCGCTCAGTCAGCCATCCGGGGCAGCATCGGAGTTGAATATTGACGGTCAGCTGCATTTTGGTTGGCCAGACCGGAGTTGATGACGGGGTACCGACAGGGGGGGGGAGGGGGACGTAGTAGGCGTTGACTAGTAGCTAAGATGACGTGACGTCTCTGTCTAACGTGCGACACACATGGGAAGCTGTGCGAAGAATGCTTGGTAGTATGCACTGGTGGACAGAGAGGACAAATGGGAGAAGATTAAAGCAGGCAGAGTAACTTGCAAGCACGCCGAAAGATCCTGCTGGTATTCAGAACGCGCTTGCGCGCATATTCGGGTCTTATTCGGAGAACCATTTTTATCAAAATCCAAACGGAGTCCAGGTTAACATGAAGAAGCCATGTATATGACCGGCAACAGATACGCTGAGATATAACATCTGGCATTGATTTTAGGCAACAAGTCATCAGGATGCTGCGTAGTCACGCTGAAAAATACTTCGTATTCGGCATCTGTGCTTTGTCTAGTTTCATCCAGACCAATGTGAGACATGGCAAGACGATGATTGTTATAATAGGAGCATATTGAGAATCGAGCGATGTGCGTAGAGGTGATGCACATCTTATTCCGGAGTTGTCTAGGTCAGTGCAGAGCAAAGACAGGTTGTGGCTGTCCCTGTACATACACGCTCGCTGCTTCCTCCCACCTCGACATGAGAAAGTATATTTAAAAGCCGAGGTCCAATCATGTGTTTAAATATTTCATTTCAGGAAGGAGGAGATGCAACCGTGGGAATACGAATTTGGTCCGACTGACCTTTCAGGTTCACATCAGAGACAGCATCAGATCATGGCGACTGATGCAATCCTCGTGCATGCTTGCGCTCCCTGCCCGCAGGCCGGTGAGCCAGCTGGCGGAGCAATCATCACGCCGGCATCCAACACGACTGATGAGATTTCAGCAATTAACAGCTTGCATGCGGGGTAATAGGCCATTAGCGCACCAACGGGCAAGAATCCTCGATGAAAGGGGAGGGTGATTAATTTTCATCCCCGCCGCCGCCGCCACCACCACCGTCGCAGGACAGGTTAGTTTTCAGTCAGTTAAACGGTCTTCTTAAAAGTTCAATTGCGAATTTGAGTCGCCGAGATTTCGCCTTTTGAATACACTTCTTTTCGATCTCCTGAATAAACCATGCTCGTTGAAAAATGACTACTTGTTTAGTATGGATTTTTCACTGACCCAATTAATTCAAATATATTATGTAGAAAACGCACAAAAATAGGCATTCTTGTACACGTTTGGTAGAAAGTCACATCCTATTTACCCTTTATACCCCAATAAATGATATATTCCGGTTTTAAGAATTATGAATTCCTTAAGACCGTGCGATGTTCATACATACAGCTTGGCACATATCCGTTACCCAGTGCTCCTCAAGAAATGTACAACGTAGCCCACATCCTTTGTTAAATTTCATGAAATCCATATGTTATCTTCTTAAAGACATAGAGGAGTATGTTAGTTTCCTTATACGGAAAGCGTACACCTTGTAGACTGCAATCGCTGAACGCTAATGCAACGGCAGGTCATGCTCAAAATTATTCGGGAATTGCGAAACATTTCCAAAACTGAAATGCACACTTTCGGGTATAAAATGTGAAGAAAATGTGGTTACCTACCAAACGCGTAAATGATGCATATCTTTTTGCATTCAACAAAATATATTTGAATTAATGGGTACAGACGAAAATTAATGTGAAAATGCATGCTGAATAAGTAGTTGTTGTTTTCCGAGTATGGGTTCTGCATGAGGCCTAAAAGAAGTCCATTCAAACTGTAACATCCTGGCGAGTCCGATTTACTATAGCGTTTTGCCGTATGACAATCAATGTTACAACCCCACCTTAGTTATGCTCCCTAATCGAAAAGTCCATGCAGAATTTCGACGAACATTTCATGAGACCGGTCACGCTCTGTATCTGCTTTGCATGCCCCTTTTTTATCCACTGTGGATGGAGGCCTATTTGCTGAAAATTTTAGAATGACACTTGCGAAATGAGATCTATTGTGCTCCCCCTCTCCCTCTCCCTCTCTCTAACACAGGCGAAAGAACGAGTGATGTTATATAAATGCGACTGACAGAGATAGAGATCCGGTCTCGATGATGCCTTCTAGATCAGGCATGACCGCAGCCGTACCATGGAGAAGAAGAGAAAGAGATGAGGGGCAGTCCTACATACATCCTGTCAAGCTGGATGACACGAAAACCATATTTTGATGTGGAGGCGGTTCTGAGACCTCAATTAAATCAACATGAAAATATCCGGCTGAGTCCCGAAGACGAGTCTGAACCTTCACAAGATCATGCAATATTTCGACACAAAATTGCATTTTGCATCAACCGCGACCGACATGATACGCGAACCTATGAGAAGAGACCTGGGTAAGATCGCAGTTATTAGCCAGACATTATGTGTTGATACTGTCGACGTGCGTACTCGTTGTCAGTAGGTGTGCTTACCTTGTCTAGGGGAAATAGTTATCAGTAGGTGTGCTCTTACTGAGTTAGGCAGGTCGCCCGTTTCGGTCAAGCTGTCGGGTTAAGTGAGGGTTAGGTTTAGGCGTAGGTTAAGTTTTATGATTAGGGTTTGCGTTTTAGGGTCAGGTTTCAGTGTTAGGTTTAGGGTTTAGGTTCCCGTTAGTGTCAATGTTAATGTTAAGGTTAGGGCTAAGGTTAGGCTTAAGGTTGGGTTCAGGCTTAAAGTTAGGGCTAGGGATAGGCTTAAGGTTGGTGTTAGGGTTATTGCTAGGTTTTGGGTTAGCGTTGGGTCGTAGGATTTTGGTTACGTTTCGGTTTTGAGACTTAGGGTTAGGCCTTACGGTTGCCGTCAGGGGTTGGATTTTAGGGATAAGCGTGGGGTTTACATTTCTGCCATTATTCCCCCTACTTATAAATTCACAGCACTTTCTCTGGTAAATATACTTTTACCCAGAAACAGTCCTTCCATTTACCCCACCTATATAACCCTCTTTCCCACCATTGCCGTACGACAGGGACCTGGCTGTCCGCCTCCCCATTTCTGGCTACCAACTGCGATCTAACCGAGACCTGCACTGGAGTTGGACAAAATACGGAGCCCTCTTAAGATTGGGCATGGTTTCATTGATATTGCATCAACAGTTGAATAGTGTTACAGGTCGATGCGCTCTGTCTTTCTGGACAACATGCACATTCATGTGCATTTATGCTGTACCAGATAATACAGAGACATTTTGCAATTTTAAAAATCCAACTGCATTTTCTCCTATCGGAATCATTGTAGAGCGTGCATGTTCAATCCCCATGAACTTGGTGGACACTGAGGACTGCTCGTATCCTTCCTCCTTCCGAATTGGCCTCAGCGAGGCTCGCCGCAAAAATCAAATGTTTGGTGCCTACGAGGAGGCCCTTTCCGTCAGCATCCGCTATCTGCGCCAGGCGCCTACGAGTCAACAATATCCTGCTCATTCCCACCCTCCCATCCTCGTCTCCGCCATCACTGATTGCGACGTCTTAAACGAAATGCTTGTTCTCCATGGCGGCTTTGTGTTGCGTGCATTCAAAAGGCGACATCTTGGTGAGTCCGAAATAGTATAGCGTTATGCCGTATGATAATCAATGTTACAACCCCACCTAAGTAATTCTTCCTAATCGGAAACTCCATTCAGAATTTTGATCAACATTTCATGAGACCGGTCACGAGATGTATCTGCTTTGCATGCCCCATTTTATGCACTGTGGATGGAGGCCTATTTGCTGAAAATTTTAGAATGACATTTGCGAAATGAGATCTATCGTGCTCCCTCTCTCCCTCTCCCTCTCTCTAACAGGCGAAAGAACGAGTGATGTTATATAAATGCGACTGACAAGCAGAGAAGGCCTCGATGATGCCGACTAGATCAGGCATGATCGCAGCCGTACCATGGAGAAGAAGAAGAGGAAGACATGAGGGTCAGACCTACACACATTCTGTCAAGCTTGATGACACGAAAAACATATTTTGATGTGGAGGCGGCTCTCAGACCTGAATTAAATCAACATAAAATATCAGGCTGAGCCCCGAAGACGAGACTGAACCTTTACGAGATCGTGCTATCTTTCGACACAAGATTGCATTTTTCATCAACCGCGACCGGCCTGGTACGCGAACCTACGAGAAGAGACCTGCATTGGAGTAGGAAAAATACGGTGCCCTCTTAAGATTGGGCATGTCTTCATTGATTTTGCATCCACAGTTAAATAGTGTTACAGGTCGATGCGCCCTGTCCGTCAGGACTAATTGCACATGTATCTGCATTTATGCTGTGCCAGATAATATTGGGCATTTTGCAATTTTAAAAATCCAACTGCATCTTCTCCTATCGGAATCATTGTAGAGCATGCATGTTCAATCCCCTTGGACTTGGTTGACGCTAAGGACTGCTCGTCTGCTTCCTCCTCTCGAATTGGCCTCAGGGCCCGCCGCAAAAATCAAATGTTTGGTGCCTACGAGGAGGCCCATTCCGTCAGCATCCGCTATCTGCGACAGGCGCCTAGGAGGCAAGAATATCCTGCTTATTCCCGTGGGCCCCTCGTCGCCACCATCACTGATTACGACGCCTTAAGAGGAATGCTCGTTCTCCAATGCAGCTTGGTGTTGGATGTATTTACAATGTGATGTAGATGTAGATCAGGATACACCTTTAAAGTCGCATGAGGAAATGCGAAATACAAATGAGGCAGATACCGTCGACTACAATACGCAGTCAATTTGTACACTCTGAAGATTGGGTGGGGATGCTAGCATACAGAGACCGCTCATTGGCACACACGTCAGAAAAGTATTGCTTTTAAGGCACGTCTGGAGAGTGAACTGCCTTGCACACACACACCTATGTCCTACAAGGTCCTGGGATTCAATAGCCTTCGATGTTTTCATTGATCCTTGATGGCGGACTGGAGTGAGAGTTTGAGACGTCGCAGTAGTATCATGCTAGATCTGGGTCTTTTCTTCTGCAAATATCTTACCTAACTTACGGGTAGTTACACATCTCACGCCTGTAGATAAGGATAAAACAGACAGTCAATCTGTCAGCCGTATTCTCCAGAATGACGGCCCGCAGTGAAACCTGTCCCGATAATGACAGGCAGTGATGCACTACCTGGACTTCCTGCGAAAATTGCAGCAAAGGTCCCTTTTTCTGAATGATGGCAAGCAGATCAGTGCCGTACATCAGTATGAATGTAATCTTAGAGCACTTTATGCAAAAGGAGGATTTCGCCCGGTCGTCGCTCACGATCATTCATTTCTAGATGCTTGCTTGCGGAGATAATGCTGCATGAGGGTACTGTGCGACGGATACACGTCAAAGCCTTCGTGCTGTGTGCACACTGGTGTAAACTATGCATGGCAAAGGTGTCTGACGTCTGTTGACAACGTATTTCTCTCCGTCCCCATCATCCATCCCTTCCTGCCTGCAGGTTTACCGCGATGGACTCTCATTCGTCGGACTGCGTTCTCAGCATTCCACCCTCAGCCCGCGATTGGAGTGATCCCGAGGACCTGCTGTAGGATGCCAGACATGACGTGAATTTGATACAGCAGTTGGGCCAATTGCCCATCTCCTGCGTCGGCTGGTCAGAGGGCGACCAGTTAGCCATCCAGGCAGCATCAGACTTGAATTTCGACGGTCAGCCGCGTTTTGATTGGCCAGTTCTGCTGGTGGCGCATTCGGCTATTTGTCCTCTGACACCAACCTCGTGTCACCTGACATTGCGATTTAATGATCTGTATCTGTACTCCTCATACACTGTTTCTGTTAATGCTGACGAGTACTAAAATAAAAAGCGCGATAAATGCACCGAAAGATGTGCTATTTTTTCCCAAATATTGGGATGTGTCATCTTGTTGAAACGGTTGCTGAAGTGGATTTGGAAGAGGCGACGCCAGAAGTCGCATTCTGCCAAGCTATCTCATTGGCTGTTGCCTGCTGATTTGCAAAGTCACCTGGATATCTTTTGAAAGCAGGACGAAATACGTACGAGACTGTTTTGCTCAGAGCTGCGAGCTAGAGCGTCCACAGATAGTCGCACAGCAACCCACCTTCATATATCAGACCTCTTCTGATTGTCATTGGGGTGTTTCTGTTTATTAAGGGGAAAACCATTGATAAGTTAGAAGGTAAAAAAGGAATTTTGTACATAACGCCGGACTGCTGCCAGCTAGCCGAAAAATAGTAATCATTAACGGTTAATTCCTAATTGCAAGTAGCACAAACACACACGTTAGTGTCGGGTTACGTGAGTGGATGTGAGGCTGGTGATTGGGAAGCATGATAAGCGTCAAGTCTACACTTCAAGGAATTCACACAGGAGGCAACTACAACATCGGTAGGCAGGGCATTACACGCTGCAAATACTCTGTTACTGAAAAAGAACCTTCGTCCATTGATCCTTTCTTTCCCTGCGCGTAGTTTTAGGGGATGACCGCGCAAAGTGGGCGTGTTAGCTTGAGTAAACTAATCAGTGGAATCTAAACAACAGTCTATGCCGTTGATAATGCGAAATGTGAATATAAGGGAAACAGGTTGAGAGTTGACAGTCTGGTTTCATAGGGCAGTGCTCACAGACCTCGTGTACGTTTGTTCTTGACTAATGAAATACTACTTTGTCATTTAAATGCAACTCTGCCTTTGGACTTAGGTGTACGTCGGTGAAGATACCAGCTAATAATAATTGGACGTGGTCGTAGCTATGTGATGAATTAGGATATTGGATAATAGTGGAATAATGAAATATTTTTAGGAAGAGGTAGGCACATGGGAATGAAGGAGGCATTGGTGGTAGCTGTGAGAACTGAACTATGGCTAGGTCACGGGTTACCTGAAAGGGGCGAGGTGTGATGGGCAGGCGGGAGGTCGGAAGTGAGCGTTGACGCACTGGCCCAGAAATATGCACAGCCCATCCACGTGAGCCACACAGGACCAGTTTGAATTCCGTTTAAAGTGGGCAACAGAGACTTGGGGCTGAGCATGACAAGCATCGCGCTCACTTCTCCAACCCGATCTCAGTGTCACACACACACGACCAGTTGAAATTCGGCAGGAACTAGAGGAGTGGTAGGTGATAATCCACAACTAGTTGGAATCCTAACCCTATCAACTGCGGCGAGGAAATTTCACATAAACCGAAGAACTATATATACATGGGGGTAACAGTGGATGCCTTGTGAAATCAAGTCAGTCAAGACAGATGGCGTTGATTTTTGCGGCGCATTACCCTGTCGTGTTGGCTGGCAATCATGGCGTCTAAGATTCGTCTTCAGTGCCATTTCTAATAGATTTTGTCAGTCCACATCAAGATCAATTGGCCGTAACAACCGGAACGTGAGTAAAAGCTCACGGACGTCTTGTCGATAGTGGAGACGATAAACGTTTAAGGCTGTCAGGCGCTTTTCGTACGTCAAATATTTCAGTTCAGGGACAAGCTATATAGCACGTCCTTGCACACCACCTTCGAGATGAGCTATGCCCTCCCGAAGTAACGGACGCCAAGCCTGTACCACATACTCCATGTGTGTCCACACAAATGTTCCCTATACATCACCGACGATATCGGCATCCAGTTCGTGCAAGGTTCTGCCCACAGTCCTCGAAGTTGACGTTGTCTGCACTGCGATGTTACGCTCACATCGTCTTTAATGAATATTTCACACACATAAATACGGTGAAGGCTGACCTATTCCGTATGTTGCGACCTATCAAACGATATGGGTTGTGAGATGACCAAGTGCATGAGGTGAGATGGGGGAGACAGCAGTAGAGGTCGGATCTGCTGTGCAGAAATTCGGTAGTGGTCAGGGCGCTATCCGCCCCACCGACAAATGCGCGGCCACATCTGAGACTGTGCACACGCAAGTCTGTTCGTTAGGGTGCTTTACCTGAAAATCGACCCAGAGGCATGGAAGGACGTCGCGGAAGGTGAACAGGAGTGACGCATTAGCGTAAAGATTGGATTAGCAATGTAGGAAAACAAGGAGGGTGGCCGGCAACACTCAAATGCTACGGATGAATACTGTCAGCCCCCCTCATCCTCTTCCTCCTCCTATCTCAAATCCACCGCCAACACCATTACCGCTCGATGCTTGACCAGGTCGCGTGAGGGAATGCATAGACGGACAGTTTGCAGCTTTGTCCACCACTGCGCCCGATCCCACCTCCAGTCATCTGGACATTGTCTTTCCATCGGAGTCCGGTGGGTGTGGGTGGGAGAGAGGGAGGGAGGGAGTGGGGTAGATGTTGCGCAGAGCTGCCTCACAATAAACGGATTTCCGCGAAAGTCACCAGTGCTGCGTCCAGTCTGCGCGCAGCCGATGCAGGTCGTGCCTCGTGGCGATCACTTGATTCCACCTAGAGGACCCAGTTCACAGTCTAGCTCATTGTATCACAATAGTGGCGGCCATTTATACCGAAATGAAAGCATCGCATCAGTAAGCCTGTTGATCGCAAATAAGTGTGCGATTATTCTTCTTATCAACCTCATCTCTTCATTGATCAGGCTGAGCACATCCCTGCAGATCATATATACGCCTTCCACACACTACCAATTCCCTAACTGCACACCACCTATCAGATTCCACTGGGGATGAGGGAGATCTCGCTCCGTCGAGCGTAATCCGACGGTCACATCAAAAATGAGGCATGCAGTCTGACCCTAGGTCCTGAGAAGGGGCGTGTTATGCCGCCAGTTTGCACAACGTCAAGAAACAACTGTTTGCCAGTCCTAATAATCAATGCAGAGCTCATTTTCCGTTTAAAGTGAAAACATTAATAGACGGAGACGACTTCGACAGTCATCACCCTCTCTTCTCCAACCCCATCTCGGTTGCGTGCTCGAGTCAGGCGGTCTGGGAATGAGGAGACTTGGTACAGTGGCTGAGATTACCTGACAGTCCTGTTTACGCTGTGGGAAACATGGGAAGCAATAAAACCAAATTCGACAACACATTCAAATATTAACTACAAATTGGCACAATTTTGGTTGCATTTATCGCGCATTTTATTTCAATACCTATCGACCTTAACATTAACAGTGTGTAAGGAATACAGATCATTAAATCGAGACGTCGGACAAGAGGTCGGTTGACACGAGGTGGATGTCAGCACCCATACTGTGCACATTGCCGGACAAAGAACTATATGCGTCACCAGCAGAGCTGGCCAATCAAAATGCGACTAACCGTCAATATTCAACTCCGATGCTGCCCGGATGGCTGACTGAGCGCCCTCTGACCAGCCCACGCAGGAGAAGGGCATATGACCCAGCTGGCACATCAAATTCACGCCAAATCGGGCATCCTGCAGCAGGATCTGCGGATCACTCTAGTCGCGGACGGGGGAGTGCTGGAACAGTAACCTGGTGGATCAAAGCCTATCGCAGTGAACCTACAGCCGGAGGGAGAGGGTGGACAGTCATACCTTGTCGGTCAGTAGACTGGGGAGGCGTGGGGGACGGGAGGCAGGCAGTTCTCTGGAACTTGAGCCGTGCATAGTTGACGCACACGTGCTCATGGTCTGTGAGGGGGATGGTACTCTATCGGTTACACGGTACTGCCATGCAGCATTATCTCCGCGACATTTGCGCCTAAGGCAGACCACGCATTGGATGCGCTGCATAGCCACGGGGAACTAGATCGGAGTCTGGCAGGCCTTATTGACGATGCTCACCTCATAACACATGCCGCATTTGGGGTGTGACGGCACGTCCAATTCGTAAGAAGACACAACACCAAGCCCCATGGAAGACATGCATCGTAATCATTCATGAAAGAGACGAGGATGGCGGGAAAGAGGAGAATATTGTTGGATCCTGGGCGACTGGCGCAGATGGCGGATCCTGGTGGAAAGAACCTCTTCGGAGGCACTAAACATGTGGTTGATGTGGTGATTCCTGAGGCCAATTGTAAAGGAGGGAGGAGATGTGTCGTTGCTGAAACTGTTGACGAGATGGCGCAGTAGTCGACTACAGACGAGCAGTCCTCTGCGTCCACCCAGTC
>CACRXP010000697.1:107151-139691 GCA_902702965.1 Spirometra erinaceieuropaei | reverse complement strand
TGCAATTCCGGAAAATGAATTAGGTACATTTGTAAGTACGTGAATAAAGGCAGCGACATGGCCGTTTTTGGCCTGCAAAACGAAAGGAGAGAAAGGGATGCGGGCATACAACTCGATGAAATCGCACAGTATTGGGCTGGAAGATGCGTCAACGGCAACAAATCCGTGCAAGTCCAGGTGTTGTTCACTTGCGGTACACTTAGTGAATGGGCAATGCGTTTACTTTACCGATACAAATGTGCAACAGACCACCGGCAACACACATTAACTGCGTTCTTCCCGTTCAGCCAAACTGACGCGTTTGTCAAAACCCTGCCGTATTAGAAAGTGCCTACATATTACTCAGGGAATGCATGCAGAAAATCTTTTGTACGACGCAAACGAGGGGAGCGAGTGGACGGACACCCCGGCATACTCAAATAACTGCGATAGGCAAACTGCACAGCGTGCATCCCAATCGGGACGAATGGTTCTTACTCTGCACGGTGTTGCCGAATGTGTCCGGTTCAACGTCTTTCCAGTAGTTGAAATCTATCAAGGGCGTTACGCACGCCACTTTCCGCAGTGCATGCCAGGCTCTCAATTTATTGGAAAACTACCGATACCGGGATGTATGTATTAGTGTTGCCTGCAACACGTCCCATCCACATCGAATTCGCTCATTAGTTGAAATCATACTGCCCGCCTGCTCTACTTCATCTCCAACAGATTTAATTAAGAAATATAAATCACACGTGGCTGAGGATATCGTCCGTCGACTACGCAAGAAAAATTCCAAATGTGGATTTCACAGCAGGAATCTACACCGAGGCGTTAATAGTGAGAAAACACTTTCTAATCAACTGGGAATGTCCTCACCAAACCGAACTGCAGCTGCTGCTTCGTTAGATGTGGATTTGCGCCCTGAGCAAAAAAACGCTGGAGGCTCTCGATCGAACACTGCAAGATGTGCGTGGAAACAGCAGACCATTTGAAGACATTACTGCTACTGCTTGCAGGAGACTTCAGGCAAAAACTACCTGTAATTCCTCCATCGACAACAGCAAACGAAATAAATGCGTCTGAAATACTTTTCTCTATGGCGCCAAATCCAGACGGTAAAAGTAACTACAAATATGCGTGTCCAGCTGCAAAACCACCGATCAGCCGAGGTATTTGTTGGGAGCGCCTACACTCCCAAGAACAAGAGCCAGCCAATCACGGGAGGCCACGTGCGTTTTCTCTACTGCGCTGTCATCTTACTCGTGGCGCCTCTCCATTGGCTTTTCCTCTCGGGCCTGATCGATCAGCATATTCGAATTATCGACCGGCTCGTCTCGAATGTTCTTCCCGAAGGGCATTGGGCCGAACGCCGGCGAAGCACCGTAAGGCGTTATAAATACGCGTTACTTCCAGTTCATTTTGACTTGCAATTTCCTAATACACAGTTTCGTGGCCGGTCGCGTTGTCCTTCTCTGCCGCGTTGGTATTGGGGACAAGGGTCGAGTGCGCATACGCTCCACAGGATTTCACGTACCAGGCGGGTCATAACAGTATTCTCATAGTAATTGCTGGCAGCTGGGAATGCAACGGTGCCCACTGATCCCACTACAAGAGGGATTTCCCTACGTCTTAGCCTCGGCAATTTAGGATACTCAAAAGAGGAGTTGGTTGAAAAGGTGTTTCCCACTATTCAGACCACTTTCAACAATCACGGCTGATTGAGCGAGCGAACTATTCTTGCGACCAAAAGCAAACACGTGTACCATCATTACCACGTTATTACGTCTAAGATTCAAAGCGAGGCTGTCACATAAACGTCCGTCGATACTGTTGCAGAAGCAGACGAGGCAGGTTAATTATCCAACAGAGATTTTGAATTAACCTGAGCCACAGCAACGCGTGGCCGGGCCCAGCTAGTAATAATAATAATAATGGCCAGGAGTTGGAGCATGCATTTTTGATAGTGGGCATTGTCAGCTAACCGTACAATCGAATGGTTGTACCCATAGGTACGCACATGGAAATGAAGGAGGTATTGATTGCTGTGGAAACAGAGGATTAGGACACAGCAGGTCCGACTATGACGGGGGGCGGCAGAAGCGGATTGGAAGGCTGTGGCGAGAATTGTTTCAGCGAGGCGAGGCCCAACCTTTGGATGTGTACTGAGGTGCGTGCGTGCACACATGACCTTTGTCCGCCTACAATCCCGATCAGCAAACGACACAACGCCGATTGGTCTCAAGCTGTCTCCACGACGTGGCCATGTCACGTGCATTGCAATTGGCAGGAGGTGGTAGATAAGCTGACAGAAGGCGTCATGAGAGAACGGAGCCCGGTGGTTAAACTTCCCGGCATGGCTGGCGTAGACGGTCTAGGTCTCCGTTCCGTACAGAAGTGCTGTCAAGATGACCGTCTTGTACATCTTGAGTTTGCTGATCATTTGGCGACCGTGGCGATTCCACACGGAAGCTTACAGCCTGGCTTTGGACAGCAGACGGGCAACCTCGTCCTCGATGTTTGTGTTGCGCGAGAGTGTGCTTCCTATATAGACGAAGTTGTCCAAGAGTTGCTGCTGGGAGCCGTTCAGGTTGACTTGGGGTGCGACGTAGACAGCATCGGGTGACGGTTGATGCATAACCACCGTTTTCTCGGTGTTGATGAGCGGGCCTAAGTAGTCGCAGGCGGCTGTGGCGGCGGCGGCGGCGGCGGCGGCGGCGAAGAGATCCATGCCCCTCTGAATGTCCCTTACTGCGGTCGCGTTGAGAGCACAATCGTCAGCGAAGAGAAGTTCATGGACGGTAGTTGTGGATACACGCGACTGGAAGTGCATCCGCCAGTGATTGAGGAGTGGGCCGTCCGTCCTGTAGGCGATGCGGATCCCAGGGCGTTCGTCACGGTAGGCGTCCATCAGCATGGCAAAGAACGTAAGGCTGAGTAGTGTGGGAGCGAGGATGCAGCCCTGCTTCACTCCGTCGGTCACTGCGAATGCATCTGAGAGAGTTTCACTGTCCTTTATTCGCGCCATCATGCCATCGAGGAGCAGCGTAGACTTCCTGCCACCAAGGTCCTCTTCGAAATCAAACGAAGCAGACGTTTTTGCGTTGATAAGGAAATGCGGCATTTGAGGGCCTAAGTTAAGGTCGCATTCGGGGCTTCTGTGGGCGGACAATCTACAATATCACGAAGGTCCGCATCGATATCCATTGGCAGTGTTTCCACAGCACAATGAAATTCCGTATCCTCCCCTGTAAGTCTAGCGCAGGGCGAGACGGCGTTCCACAACGCGCAGCCACAATGCAATATCACCAGTCCGCATGGTCAAGGAAGATCAAATATATGAATGTCGGTTATCGGCTGGCAGGTGGAGTCGTTGGACTTAATTAAACGATGTGGTTGTACTTGAGTTCGGATAATTTGAGTAGATGACTGGCGAATTGACACTGAGAGTGAAGGATAGCACTTGTGCTGGTTGAAAATGTGAGGCAGAGTGCATAGCCAATAAGGTCAGGCTAAAATACTGTGATCAATGAAGAGAAGGACGGGGATGAATCCAAGTGGAAATACTTAGACACGGAACGATACGGAGTCACGAATGTTTTTAATAAGCCGGTCAATTTTTGAATAAATACGCACGGGTGTATAGACGAGCAGAATTAGAAGAAACAAAGTAGCCACGAGAATACAATTTGGTGACAAATTTGTTATTGAAATTCGTGTCCAGGTTTAACGTCAGGCATTTTGTCGCATTAAAACAAAACGTCTTTTCATGTCACTACAAACCGTTGTTAAGTTACTTTGACCGAAAGGTATTACCTGTCTGCATGTACGATTCGTTTCACTAGAAGAAATGCTTGTAGCAGGTGGCTGGAATTTGGAGTCGTTGGACTTGATTAAACGATGCCGTTGTACTTGAGGTCGGCTAATTTGAGCAGATGACTGGGGCATTGACACAGGGTGAAGGATAACACTTGTATTAGTTGAAAATGTGAGGCAGAGTGCATGGCCAATAAGGTCAGGCTAAAATACTGTGATAATAAACCGGCCTATTTTTGGATAAATACGCACGGGTGTATAGACGAGCAGAATTAGAAGAAACAAAGTAGCCACGAGAATACAATTTGGTGACAAGTTTGTTATTGAAATTGACACTGAGAGTGAAGGATAGCACTTGTATTGGTTGAAAATGTGAGGCACAGGAGCAGGTGATGGAGTCTCTGCAGTTGCCAACAGGCGCTGGCCAAGTGATAAATGACGGGACCTTGCAAATCACCCAGAAGGCCTACCCGGCATCTACGCCGTGGTCCGAGTCTATCATGTGCGCAAGGATAGACCTGTTAGCGTTCTTTATTTGACCCTCCTCTAACCATGCGGAAGGTGCTCTCTTATTCCTTTTGACAAAGGTCGCATTGTGCGACCACTATATTCTGCTCCACAGGAGCAGATGATGAAGTAAATACATGTAGAGGTAGTCCGGCCTGGCAGTTTGTCCTTGTCCTCTCCACATGTGATGGGACTGATGGAGCAGAGTACGTGGGCGTCGAATGCTGGGAAGGTGCGTGATATAGCTTGAGTTAGGCGCCATCTTAGAAGTTTGCTTGGTGCATCCCTTGAAACGGCACCCTGATGAAAAGCTTATTCTTTTCTGCCGTCAGCCTCGGGGGCTTTGGTAGTCCTTCGGTCAAGTACTTAGTAATGAATCGATCGAGGTACCCTTGCTGACGAAGGCGATTTTCGACAATCTGATGTTCCACCTCAATGCTATCAGCTGATCAGATCCGCCTTACTCTTTGTGCCAAGCAGCGGACTAAATTGCGCTTCAAGTTTAACGGTACGAACTACCTAAAATTGGTGTATTGTCCGGACCACGTCTTCTTACAATAGACGCTACGTCGAATACTACCATCAGGCCTTCCGCTCAAAAGCACATACAGAAAGGGAGGCGATCTGGACTGTTTTCCTTCAAGCGTGAATCTGATTGATGGGTGTGCCTGATTGATTTCGTCCGGTGGGACTCAAACGTCGTTTTGTTTAGGTGCAATCGCGAATCTATCATGCACATAGCGTTCATAATATCTCAGACCATCGATCTGGCGACGAAGTTCGAAAGGTTTTAACTTGCCCATGAACATATTCGCCAAAAGCGGACGAAGAAGGGGCGGGCCTATAGCTACTTCGTCGATTTGTGTATACAGATTGTAGTCAAATAGAAGCTGTACGTTTAAGGTACATCTCGGTGGCAATTCTTTGAGAGCATTCAACGGAATTCCTATATCATAATGATTGGAGACAATGGAGTCACAGAGGTAGTTGACGATTTCTGTGACCGGTATGTTCGTACAAAGAGAAGAGACGTCTAGCGAAAACATAACCTTTCCGTTTAGGTCGAGATCTTTCATGCCGTTAAAGAATTAAAAGGTATACCGATAGCTATGTGATGCTAGCCGGTACTGTATGGGCTAGCCATTTCGCTATAGCATGGGACGGCGAGTTTCTCATGTCTAGAGCCGGTGTACCATTTATGTGGATCTTGGGCAAGCCATATAACTGAGGTATATGTGTGTCGACGGGTCGGAGACGCTCTAGGTCGTATTCACCTCGATCCACCAGCACATACACCACACAGGAACTCACTCCACACCGCTTGACACACGGACGGGACATGCAGCGTTCATGCATGCGTGATGCATGTTCTTTCACACAACCCGATGCTTTACCAGATCACGTCAGCGAACGCATAGACGGACCGTTTGCAGCTTTGTCCACCATTGCAACCGATCCCACCCCCGGTAATCTGGACATTGTCTTTCCATCGGAGCCCTGTGGGCGTGGGAGGGAGGGAGTGGGGTAGATGTTGCGCAGGTCAGCCTCACAATAAACGGATTCACGCGAACCTCGCCTGTGCTGCCTTCAGTCTGTGCGGCATACGGTGGAGTTCGCCAATGGCTGCAATTTCCTTAACCAGTCCGCAGGTCGCCCGAGACTCTGAAACAACCGCTCGGCAAATATGAGCCAAAAAGTGCCTCCGACGATGATCCACAAACAGAACTATTGTCAATGACTGATGGGACTGGCGGTGGATTGCAGTTCGTTGTGAATATGAGCGTGGCGTTTTAGACAAAACTGTGACATTTCCTTCGCTCCGGATGATCCAGAGGACGATCGGCGTTGCGCCCATGTCCAGTTTTCCATTGGACATGCACTATAAAGGCATTGGACCAGTTAGGATACAAATCCTCGAGGAGCCGCAGGGAAATCCGTGGCTGCAGTTGTTTGACTTTGGCATAAACTGCACTCTTCCATCCAGGTTTCGTGTACACAGCCAATTGCGAGCATAAGCTAACAGTTAGTCATCTCGCAGTCACCATTTCGGGTAACTTGCTTGAAAATCCTCGATGAGGGGGGGGGGGGGGACGATTAATTATCATTGGCATGCAGTGGCATAGCGACTGCATCCTATAAATACTGCAACCTCCAGTGCACGACTCACCCGTTTCTGCTACTGCCTCTGATGTTGGCTTCGAGAGAGAATCCGAAGCGTCGGGCGAATAAGGCTCTTATTCCAACGATCTTTTCTACTTCTTACCAAATGACACAACGCCGATTGGCGTCAAGCTGTCTCCACGACGTGGTCATGTCACGTGCGTTGCAAATGGCAGGAGGTGTCAGGCTGACAGAAGGCGTCTTGAGAGAATAACAGACTGTCGACCAGGAAAACGGACGGCCACGGGCACAAAAGCTCGCCTCAAGCGCTGACTGTCCTACCACACATCATCCCGGCCGCCGCCGCCGCCGCCGCCACCGTCACAGGACAGATTGGTTATCATTTTTTTCTACTCTTCATTCACATGGGAATTTTCTTATATGTACTTCTGTTGGACTATTTCGCGAATTATATACATACATTTCCCCCTATTTTTTATATCTGAAGTACAATAATGAGGTCATCGTTGCATTTAAATTTCCTTAGAAACTAACTGCGAACCTGGAGTACATCTGTATCCTTAAGGTCTATAGGCTCAGACAAATGTTTGCATGTATGAATATTTCGGCCGAAGTCCATCAGCCACGTCGGTATACTACGCTAGCACTCTTCTGATCTTCTGGTCACCACAGTGATTGACTGATATCATGAAATATTGGCGGAAATTATTCGACTAGGAAGAATTACTTGGGTGGGATTGTAACATTGATTATCATTCGGCATAACGCTATTGTACTTTGGACTCTCCGGAATGTCGCCTTTTCAAAGCACTTCTTTTCAGTCTTCAGAAGAAACTACGCTCATTGATAAATGACTACTTATTTAGTATGAATTTTTCACATCAAGTATCGCGGACCTAATATATTATATATAAAACGCACAAAATAAAATTTCTTTTACTCGTTTGGTAGAAAGTCACATCCTCTTTACATTTTATACCCCAAGGAATGTTACCCTTCGGTTTTAACAAAGTTTTGCATTACGAGATTTCAAGACGGTGCGATGTCCATGCATACAGCATGGCACATATCAGTTTCACAGTGCTCCTCATGAAATGTAAAACATAGTCCACATCCATTATAGAATTTCATGAAATCCATACAGTATCTTCTTAAGGGTATAGAGGAGTATGTGATTTTCCTTACACGGAAAGCGTACACCTTGTAGACTGCAATCGCTAAGCGCTAATGCAGTGGCAGATCAGGCTCGAAATGATTCGGGAATTGGGAAACATTTTCAAAACTGAAATAAACACTCGGTTATAAAATGTGAGCGCAATGTGGTTACCGACCAAACGTGTAAATGATACATATTTTTGTGCATTTCTTCTACAAAATATATTTGAATTTATCAGCACAGACGAAAATTAATGTAAAAAATGCATGCTAAATAAGTAGTTGGATTTTACCGAATGTGGTTTCTGCATGAGGTCGAAAAGAAGTGCATTCAAAAGATGACAGCCTGACGAGTCCGAAATACTATAGCGTTATGCCGTATGATAATCAATGTTACAACCCCACCTTAGTTATCCTTCCTAATCGAAAACTCCATTCAGAATTTCGACCAACATTTCATCAGATCGGTCACGCTCTGTATCTGCTTTGCATGCCCCATTTTTATCCACTGTGAATAGAGGCCTATTTGGTGAAAATTTTGGAATGACACTTACAAAATGAGATCTATCGCGCTCGCTATCTCTCCCACAGGCGAAAGAACGAATGATGTTATATAAATGCGACTGACAAGCAGAGAAGGCCTCGATGATGCCGGCTAGATCAGGCATGATCGCAGCCGTACCATGGAGAAGAAGAAGAGGAAGACATGAGGGTCAGACCTACACACATTCTGTCAAGCTTGATGACACGAAAACATATTTTGATGTGGAGGCGGTTCTCAGACCTGAATTAAATCAACATAAAAATATCAGGCTGAGCCCCGACGACGAGAGTGAATTTTTAGGAGATCGCGCTATCTTTCGACACAAGATTGCAATTTTCATCAACCGCGACCGACCTGGTACGCGAACCTACGAGAAGAGACCTGCATTGGAGTAGGACAAAATACGGTGCCCTCTTAATATTGGGCATATCTTCATTGATATTGCATCCACAGTTAAATAGTGTTACAGGTCGATGCGCCCTGTCTTTCGGGACTAATTGCACATGTATCTGCATTTATGCTCTACCAGATAATATAGGGCATTTTGCAATTTTAAAAATCCAACTGCATCTTCTCCTATCGGAATCATTGTAGAGCGTGCATGTTCAATCTCCATGAACTTGGTGGATGCTGAGGACTGCTCGTCTCCTTCCTCCTTCCGACTTGACCTCAGCGGGGCTTGCCGCAAAAATCAAATGTTTGGTACCTACGAGGAGGCCCTTTCCGTCAGCATCCGCTATCTGCGCCAAGCGTCTAGGAGTCAAGAATATCCTGCTCATTCCCTCCCACCCTTGTCTCCGCCATCACTGAATACGACTTCTTGAGAGAAATGCTTGCTCTCCATGGCGGCTTCGTGTTTCGTGTATTTACAAACTGATGTAGATATAGATCTGTATACACCATGAAAGTCGCATGGGGAAATACGATAAGCAAATGACTTAGAAACCGTCGACTACAATACGTAACCAATTTGTACACTCTGAAGATTGGGTGGGGATGCTAGCATACGGAGACCGCTCACTGGCACGCACGTCAGAAAAGTATTGATTTTAAGGCAGGTCTAGAGAGTGAACTGTCTTGCACACACACCTATGTCCTACAAGGTCCTGGGATTCAATAGCCTTCGATGTTTTCATTGATCCTTGATGGCGGACTCGAGTGAGAGTTTGAGACGTCGAAGTAGTATCATGCTAGATCTGGGTCTTTTCTTCTGCAAATATCTTACCTAACTTACGGGTAGTTACACATCTCACGCCTGTAGGTAAGGATAAAACAGACAGTCAATCTGTCGGCCGTATTCTCCAGAATGACGGCCCGCAGTGAAACCTGTCCGGATAATGACAGGCAGTGATGCACTACCTGGACTTCCTGCGAAAATTGCAGCAGAGGTCCCTTTTTCTGAATGATGGAAAGCAGATCAGTGCCGTACATCAGTATGAATGTAATCTTAGAGCACTTTATGTAAAAGGAGGATTTCGCCCTGTCGTCGCTCACGATCATTCATTTCTAGATGCTTGCTTGCGGAGATAATGCTGCATGAGGGTACTGTGTGACGAATACGCGACAAAGCCTTCGTGCTGTGCGCGCATTGGTGTAAACTATGCATGGCAAAGGTGTCTGACGTCTGTTCACAACGTATTTCTCTCCGCCCTCATCTTCCATCCCTTCCTGCCTGCAGGGTTACCGTGATGGACTCTCATTCGTCGGGCTGCGTTTTCCGCATTCTACCCTCACGCCTGCCCGCGACTGGAGTGATCCCGAGGTCCTGCTCTAGGATGCCCGACATGGCCTGAATTTGATACAGCAGTTGGGCCAATTGCCCATCCCCTACGTCGGCTGGTCCGAGGGCAACCAGTCAGCCATCCAGACAGCATCAGACTTGAATTTCGACGGTCAGCCGCATTTTCATTGGCCAGATCCGCTGGTGGCGCATTAGGCCATTTGTCCGGAAATTCGCTCATTATGGGCGCTGACACCAATCACGTGTCCCCTGACCTTGCGATTTAATGATCTCCATCTGTACTCCTTATGCACTGTTTATGTTAATACTGACAAGTACTAAAATAAAAGGCGCAATAAATGCCCCGATAGATGTGCTAATTTTTCCCTAATATTGGGATGCGTTATCTGGTTGATTGGGCACCAGGATATCGTTTGCAAGCAGGACGAAATAAGTACGAGTCCGTTTTGCTCAGAGCTGCGAGCTAGAGCGTCCACATATAGTCGCACAGCAACCCACCTTCAGACCTCTTCTGATTGTCCTTGGGGTGTTGGTTCTTAACTAATGAAATAATACTTTGTCATTTAAATGCAACTGTGTCTTTGGGATTAGGCGTAGGTGTGTGGGGACACCAGCCAATCATAATTAGGTATGGTCTTGGCTATGTGATGAATAAGGATTTTGGATAAGGGAGACCTGTCTAGATCGCAGTTGGTAGCCAGGCCGCGCATTTCAGGTGGCTGAGGGGTTTGTTTACTGGGGCTATTTTGTGGGGCTCCATAATCACATGTGACCCATTTGGCTTCCGTTTTACGGTTGAGGTTAGGATAAGGGCACCGGTTAATAGTTTCCGATTTTAGGATTAGGTTTATTCATTTAGGCTTAGGTTTTCGGGTTGCGTTTAGGGTCTGAGCCTATGACCAGGTTTCAGTATTGCGGTTAGGTTTTTCAGTTACGCGTATGCCTAAGGGCTACAGATGCGTTTACGATTCCGCTTAGGGTTAGGGTCAGAGTTGCCGTTCGGGTTAAAGGTTAACGTTTACTGTTGAGGTTAGGGTTAGGGTTAAGGTTAGGATTAGGGTTCGGTCGCCGTCCGCTTCCCATTCCTGGCTACCAACTGCGATCTAACCAAGGACCTTTGTCACTTAATGGCATAATGAAATAGTTGTAGGAAGAGATACGCACATGGGAATGAATGAGGTATTGGTGGTAACTGTGAGAACTGAACTATGACTAGGTCACCGCTTACCCGAAAGGGGGGTGGGGGATTGGCAGGCGGGAGGTCGGAGGTGGGCGTTGACGCTGTGGCCAATACATCTGCACGGCCCATCCACGTGCGCCACACAGGACCTGTTTGAATTCCGTTTAATGTGAGAAACCGAGAGTTGGAGCTGACCGTGGCAAGCATCACACTCAGTTCTCCAACCCCATCTCGGTGTCACACACACACACACGACCAGTTGAAATCCTGCAGGGACTAGGACAGGAATAGAGCATAATCCACAACTAGTTGGAGGCCAAACCCCATCAACTGCAGGGAGGGAATTTCACATAAAACGAATAACTATATACACATGGAGGTAACAGTGGATGCGTTGCGGAATAAAGTTAGTCAGGACATATGGCGTTGAACTTTGCAGCGGATTTCCCTGTCATGTTGGCAATCATGGCGTCGAAGAGTGGTCTTCGGTGCGATTTCGAATAGATTTTGTCAGTCCACATCAGGATCAAGCCGCCGTAGCAACTAGAACGTGTGCAATAGCTCACAGACTTCTTGTGGATAGTGGAGGCGGTAGACGTTCAAGGCTGTCAGGCGCTATTCTTACGTCAAATATTTGAGTTCAGGGACAAGCTATATAGCACGTCCTTGTACACCTTCAAGATGAGCTATGACCTCCTGATGTAACGACCGCCAAGCCTATGCCACATGCTCCATGTGTGTCCGCACAAATGTTCCCCATACCTCACCGACGATATCCGCATCTAGTTTGTGCAAGGTTCTGCCAACTGTCATCAAAGTTGACGTTGTGTTCACTGCGATGTTACACTCACGTCGTCTTTAATGAATACTTCACACACATAGATACGGCGAAGGCTATCGTATTCGGCATGTTTCAGCCTATCAAACAATATGGGTTGTGAGATGACCAAGTGCATGATGTGAGATGGGGGAGACAGCAGTAGAGGCCAGAACTTATGTGCAGAAATTCGGTAGTGGTCAGGGCGCTATTCGCCCCACCGACAAAGGGGCGGCCACATCTGAGACTGTGCGCACGCAAGTCTGTTCGTTAGGGTGTTTTACCTGAAAATCAACCCAGAGGCATGGGAGTATGTCGCTCAAGATGAACAGGAGTGGCGCATTACCGTAAAGATTGGATTGGCAATGTACAAAAACAAGGAGTGTGGCCTGCAACGCTCAAATGCTACGGATGAATACCGCCAGCAACCAAAACACTGCCATCACTTCCACACCGTCAGCGGACGTTCGGGGCACGGACCGACTTCACAATACACAACCACTACCGTCGCCGCCACCGCCACCGCCACCACTGACAACATAAATGAGGACACTCCTACCTACCTGCAAACTATTACAACCACTCCTCCTCCTCCTCCTACTCCTACTCCTCCCTCTACTCCACCACCAACACCATCACCACTCGATGCTTGACCAGGTCTCGTGAGGGAATGCATAGACGGACAGTTTG
Organism: Spirometra erinaceieuropaei; assembly: GCA_902702965.1. Taxonomy (NCBI): domain Eukaryota; kingdom Metazoa; phylum Platyhelminthes; class Cestoda; order Diphyllobothriidea; family Diphyllobothriidae; genus Spirometra; species Spirometra erinaceieuropaei. The sequence continues at coordinate 127,141 of CACRXP010000697.1, read as the reverse complement.
CAGCTTTGTCCACCACTGTGCCCGATCCCACCTCCAGTCATCTGGACATTGTCTTTCCATCGGAGTCCGGTGAGCGTGGGAGGGAGGGAGATGATGCGTAGGTCTGCCTCACAATAAACTTATTCCCGCGAAAGTCACCAGTGCTGCGTCCAGTCTGCCCGCAGCCGGTGCAGGTCGTCCCTCGTGGTTCGCCTTGTGATTCCTCCTAGAGGTCCAAGTTCACAGACTAGCACATTGTATCACAATAGCGACGGCCATTTCTACCGAAATGAAGGCATCACACCAGTAAGCGTTTTGATCGCAACTAATTATGCGGTTATTCTTCTTATCAACCTCATCTCTTCACTTATCAGGCGGATCACATCTGTGCAGATCATATATACGCCTTCCACACACTAGCATTTCCCTAACTGCACACCACCTACCAGACTCCACTGGGTGTGAGGGAGATCTCGCTCCGTCGAGAGTAATCCGACGGACACATCAAGGCTGAGGCATGCAGTCTGACCCTAGGTCCTGAGTAGGGGGCGTGTTATGCCGCCAGTTTGCACAACGTCAATAAACAACTGTTTGCCAGTCCTAATAATCAATGCAGAACTGATATTTCCGCGGATCAAAGCCTATCGCAGTAAACCTAAAGGGGGGGGGGGTGAGGGCGGACAGACATACCTTGTCAGCCAGTAGACTGGGAGATGGGGGGCCAGGCAGTTCTCTGGCATTTCTGTCGTGCATAGTTGACGCACACGTGCTCATGGTCTGGTGGGATGGTACTCTATCGGTCACACGGTACCACCGTGCAGCATTATCTCCGTGACTCTTGCCCCCAAAACAGACCACACAATGGATACGCTGCATAATTACGACGGAATTAGATCGTAGTCTGGAAGGCCTTAATGACGATGCTCACTCCAGAACACATGCCAGCATTTGGTGTATGGCAGCACGTCCAGTTCGTAAAAACCCACAACACCAAAATGCTGCAGTAGTCGGCCACAGACAAGCAGTCCTCGGCGTCCACCAATTCGATTGGGCTTAAACATTCACTTTCTACAATGATTCCGATAGGAGAATATGCAGTTAGATTTGTAAGATTGCAAAATGCCAGCACAAATGTTTCTGCGCTATCTGGTACAGCATAGATGCGGATACATGTGAAATTTTTTTTTCAGAGAGACAAACGGCCTCGACCTGTAGCATTGTTTAAATTTGCATGCAATACCGATGCACACATGCCCGATCTTTAGAGGACTCCCTGTTTTTTCATACTCCCATGGCATCCGATTCAATGCACACCCCTCCCCTCCTCCCCTTTGTGGCGCCACATCGTCAGCCTATGACTGCGACAACGGGCACTCCGCTGGCACATGCCCATCCCTCTAGCCTGTGCTGGGCCGCCTCTTGCTCGCCTTCAACGGATCACGTGTGCGCACACAGTCTGTCACCGTCTAACTCGCTTCGAACCTCCCCACTTGTTACCCGACTCCGCCCCTTAACCATCCAATCACATGTCCTGCACTCACCTACACAGTCTTGCAGTCTTGGCAGTCTTGCAAGTCATCACGGCGTTTAACGCATCGTGACAGTCTCCGGCCTGGATCACACATGCACCAGAGGGACACATGGAGAAGGAGCCGGGAGACATTTGCCGCTTACGTGGAGAGATGTGCCAATCACGTGCTAGAGTTGTGTGGTGTCGAGTGTGGTCATGTTTTGAGTAGATGCTGGTGAGGAGAGATGTGGTAGTATGGTATGGACGTCGTGCGCCTGGCGGAACACAATTGAGATGCGGGCGCAAGAAATTTCGTACGTCTGGCGGGTCAAAAATAAATAACGATGATAATAATAATAACGGCCAGGAGATGGGGCATGCATTTTTGACAGTGCGCCATATCAGCTAACCGCACAATGGAATGGTTGTAACCAGAGTTACGCACATGGAAATGAAGGAGGTGTTGATTGCTGTGGAAACAGAAGACTGAGACAGAGAATTGGTCAAGCAGACCTTACTGTGACAGGGGACTGCAGAAACGGATCGGAAGGCAGTGGCGAGAATTGTTTCAGCAAGGCGAGGTGCGACGAGGAAGGTGCGCGAATGCTTGCGTGCGTGCGTCCGTGTGCGTACCTGCGTGCGTGCGTGCGTCCGCGAACAGATGACCTTTGACCGCCTACAATCCCGATCAGCAAATGACACAACGTCGATAGGCCTCAAGCTGTCTCCACGACGTGGCCATGTCACGTGCGTTGCAATTGGCAGGAGATGAGACTTAAGCTGACAGAAGGCGTCATGAGAGAATAACCAGACTGACGACCAGGAGAACGGACTGCCACAGGCACACAAGCTCGCCTCAACCGCTGACTGTCCTACCACACAACATCCCCGTCGCCGCCGCCACCGTCGCAGGACAGGTTAGTTAAACGGTCTTATTACTCAGCGCAGGTATGGGTTTGACGAAGGGCATTAATTAGAATCAACTGGCAGGGCGTCAGCCAGATGCTAGTGATTACCCCAAATCCACAAATCCCACCTTTCGCCTCGACTAATCATTGCCCTAGGCGGCAGCCCTACACACGTCCAGTCAACCGGATGACTCGCAAACCACATGTTCTTTGCGGTGCATCCGGGAGGTCAGTAGAATCGGCATCTCAACTCCTCACTAATTTCCGCCAGCCAAAGTGGAGCTTCGCCAGACGATACTGTTCTTCGACGTGACACTGCTCTTTGCTATTCGGTGCGTCTTGCATGGAAGTATGGCAAATCAAAGGTCTTGGTTTACTCCCTTGAGAGCTCGCGCTATTTTTACTGTTTAGTCGGAAAAGTTTCAGAATCTTAATTGCTTCATTTTCTTTTATTATGCTACCCAGACACTCCTGCACGGTCATGATATCATAATTTATCCCACATCTGGGGTTATTGTTGGTTGATTCACGAAGTCCATGGACGACTATGCGTTGTAATCTGTCCACAGCACCTCCATCCGACGAATTGGTCTGACCGATGATGAGGCTTCCCCAATGTGGGCTCCAACGCTAGTTGCATGAATATTCGTGAGAGTATGTACTTCTACTCCCACTCTGGGTTCATTTTTTTTCGGTCTTGCGTTGGTCGATGCTGCTCCCCTCACATTAGGCTCGGGAGGTGCGCATACCGTCTGGGGACTGTTTTCCTCTTTCGTCGGTCCATCTTTATCATTTTCACGCTCGGCCCTCGGTTTCCTTTCTGGCGAGTCTGACACCCTCGCCTTTGGATTTTTGCGTCCTTTCTTCATAGTCTTTTCTGTCGCCTTTTTCTCATTCTTTACTGATTTTAGAGGTTTCACGTCACCACTGATAACTGGGGTCCGATACTGCTTATGCAGGGTGTCTCGCGCTCTACCCCTGTGCGTCGATGCTGCCAACTTATCCTCTGTCATGAAGGTCTGCTGGATAAAATTCTTCATGTTCCTAACTTCTTCCACTAGTTGATTTAACTTTGAGGCTAGCGTTTGACAACCGCTGCAATGGGTTCCCGCATGCGTCGGTCTTAACCAGTTTGAAAGGCTTTTAGAGCGACCGCCCTGGCGAGCGGCGATAGCGCGCGCGGGGCGGGGGGTCTGCGTCGCAATCTTGTGCCAGTGTGGTCCCGGGTCCGACTCCACAGTGCTCGCTATTTTGTACTACTTCGGAGTTCGACATTCTGTGCTACTTTAGTATACCCAACAAGAAAAAAAGATCGGGTGAGACTTTTGCCTTATATGCGAGACGGAAAGCGTTTGGCGTCGTTCTGGTCGTTGAGAGTCACTGTATAAGGTGAATATCTTCGTCTTAAAGAGGATCGTCGAGCAAATACAGGAAGCAGCTGTTTAATTCTAGGACTTTATCGAGTACGTTCGAAATATGATGCATTCAACGAATAAGATTAGAAGAGTAACTCAGCCTATGCGGGAGTTGTTCCAGATGTTTTGATGGCAGGATAATCCGAGTTTTTTGGCTCACAAACAGCAGAAATGAGGAATGGCTGAAGTCCGCGTCCTGCGAATCAGCCTTTGTCGCCAAAGAATTATTTGGCGATTAGTCGTGACTTCCGAGTAGAGAATTCCGGGAATCAGAGAATAATAATCCACGCGTGAATTATTTTAGACTGGCGTGCTCCCAACACTGAAGTAGAGACGAAGACTTCGTAGCTCGGAAGACTTGACATTTCGAACCTCGTTTCAAACGACGCGCAAGAGGTGTTTTATTTCAACGGTTTCAGTAAGGGCATAACACAGATTCTGTCTAGACGGACTCTGTGTTATGTGTATATATAAAGCTTTATATGCAACCTATCGAAAACACTGAAAATCTCAAGATATTCAGCGATGTGTCAAGGCGGATCTGAAATTCGGCGTTTTCTAGAACAAACATAACGTCCGAATTAGCTTTACGGAAGGAAAGTCCTGGCAACATGTGCTCATTGGAAAATTTAATTCCCATGGCTTCCCCCTTGGCGAATTCAAGCGAAATCCTCTTTGTCTTATTGAACCGCGTCTGAATAAATGCAAAGCGTCACGACTTCTCGGGGAACCCGCCATATCTGACATTACACTAATTCATAAGGGATATTTAAATGTAAATTTCTCTAAAGGACAATTTTCAAACGTAATTCTTCTTGTCCTGTCTAATTTACTCGTTTTTTGTATGGACAGCCATCCCGTACGTCTAACGATTGCAACCATGTTTGACTTTTTCGGAATTTTCTGCTTTTCTAAAAATCAAAATTCCTAAGCAATCTACCATTATCTTTGATTAATATAGACCTAGGATCCATGCATTGGTGTCGGTTTGCGAGTAATAAGCAGTCACACACAAACACGCACACACACACACACACACGACAGTTCCACGTCGATTTCGACGATGTCCACCGCGTGCCCCAGAGCTGCAGCAGCGGTGGGAGCAGGGACGGTGACTTGCGCAGGGGTTTATAGTGCCAGTAGACTTGCGCTGCATCTACCTGCACTCTCTCCTCCTCCCCCGCCTGAGTCCGGTGTCAAGACCAAGTCAATAAGACCGGAGACGAGGGAGGCCGCAGGTGGATGGCTTGGACGGATCCTCACCTTGGCGCTTCACTCCGCACCCCCAGGTCCACAAAACAAATGACCAGGATTTTGACCACAAAACAATGGAGTGACGGCAGTGGTCCAGTTGTGCGACGACTGCCGACAACAGGGTCTGCCAAAGCACCCCGAAAGTGTTGGCATTTGTTATAGTGTGCGATCCGATAACGCCTGCCAGAATCCAATATGGCTCCCGTGTTGGTCCAGCGCATCTAACGCGTATCTCGTTTGGAGGACACACAAACACATGCGTAGAGTAGTCGTACCGTCTGTGATGAACAATCACCACCTCTCAAATGTACTTCTGTCCGCCTTCCCCCCTCCCCGATTTAGGTTTACGGCGATAGCCTTCGATCCGCCGGGCTGCGGTTTCAGCACTCCCCCCGTCCGCGATTGGAGTGATCCCGAGGTTCTGCTGCAGGATGCCAGAGTTGGCGTGAATTTGATGCGCCAGCTGGGTCATCTGCCCTTTTCCTGCATCGGCTGGTCAGAGGGCGCCCTGTCAGCCATCCGAGCAGCATCGGAGTTGAATATGGACGGTCAGTCACATTTTAAGTGGCTCACTCTGCTGCTGCTGCTGCTGCTGCTGCTGCTGCTGCTGCTGCTGCTGCTGCTGCTGCTGCTGCTGGTGGCGCATTTGCTTATTTGTTGTTCTAGAATGCGCATATTGTGGACACTGTCAAATGGCCAGTTGCCTGGCCTCACGATTTGATTACCTGTACACACACACACGCACACAGCGCGGTGAATGCAACCAAACTAGTTCAAATTTACCTCTGACTACTGTGAAAACCTGAAAGGACACATCAAGAAACAGCCCTTTCAGCCTGACCTTCCGTTCTGGGAAGTACCGAGGTGCCCCGTCAAGCTGCCACTCCTAGTTCGTCATGGCACATTTAAGTGTGCCAGTTTTATTTTAGTAAGGAATGCTCCAGTTTCAACACCAGTTCCTCTGTTTTACCTACTCGGTCAGTATTCCAAATACCTCCACAAATTACCACATTTTAAAGGATTTCTCCTGTCTACCGATTTTTCACTTCAATGGGTCACTGAATGCCCTCCTAGACAATTAATTTTGCCTGAACATGAGAGCGGAATGATGGGAAATGCTATCATTATTATTTCGTGTGTGTGTGTGAGTGTGTGTGTGTGGGTGTGTGTGTGTGATCAGCTTGCTACCGTCAAGTCTTTTCCATTTGCTACCTGCTTATTGTACGCCGACATGCGAAGGAAGCTTAATTCATGCATTCAGGCTCGATTGAGGGCTTGGTGGTCTGGGAGCTGGAGGAAGATATTGGCACAGAGGACGGATCGGGGAATGGTGGTCAGATTATGGGAGGCACCCCCGGTTCGGTGGACTTCTTGCCAGACAGTCGTCGTCTTCCGCTGCAGGCTGTCTCTGGTAGAGCGTACATGCGGGATAGTTGGCCTGCCTACGTTGAGACGAGAGAGATGCGACGTATGGGTCCTGCCGATCTCCGCTGCCTGCCGCAGCGTCTCCTCGGGATGCCACTACTGCACATTGCATCCCGGCACTCTGAGGCAAGGCGACACCATGATGCCAACAGTCAATCAACTGAATCGGCTCTCCTCGCCTGTTCGTGCTGCTGTTCAACCCTCTGGCCCGCCAGGTCTGACGCGGATCAGAAGGCTGGCTGGCAGCTGCCACACAAGTTGCATGCTGATTTCTTTCAGTCCTCTGTCGAAAACTTTATTCTTAAATCTATTCACTAAAATAAAATGATTCACTGCAAATTATCTCGGAGATGGGCTAGATCCTATTTCGTAGCCGTACATGTTGGAGGTTAGGGTTAGGGACTGCGATTAGGTTTCAGGGTTGTGGGTTGGAGTTGGGGTGGGGTTAGGCTGGAGTCTGTCTACTGCAGGTAAGGCAACGAAATGAGATCTGACCCGGAGATTGTTGTCGTTTATTCTGAGTGGCAAATAAGCGGATTACTGTGTGTGCGTGTGTGTGTGTGTGGGGAAGAGGGAGGGGGATAGGGTGGGAACTGCCGACGCAATTGCCCTGAGCAGAGGACCCGAGATAGTTCGAAAAGGGTGGAACTCCCTTGCTGTTCGCGCTATCTGCGCATGCAGAACTGTTATACTGATTGTTAGAAAAGTGCCACGCAACGGGTTGGAAGAGGCTAGGTCTGAGAGCGCAGCCCTGATTCACTCTGCTGTTCTCAGCGAATGCCTCCGAGACAGCTCCATTGTCCGTGACTGGCGCCATCATGCCATCGTTGAGCTGACACACCATCTGAGTGAATCGCTCGGGACAGACGACTTTCTGCATAATTTTCCACCGTCTGTCACGATGCATCATGTCGAAGTCTTTCATCAGATCCACGAGGGTGGAGTAGAACTAGGTCGGCATCTCGTGACGCTTTTCCTGCAGTTGACGGGCGGCGAAGATCATGTCGGTGATGGCGGAAACCAAACTCTGCCTTCTATTGAAGGTTGGTCGTTCGTTCGAGCCAGTGTAACCTTCGTGGATGCAGGGTGGGTGGTTCGTGCGTTACAAGGACTCGAGTGCGCAGTTTGTGGTTATTCATCATCAGATAGGTCAGGAACCGTATCTGTCATGATCACACAGCCATCGCATCGTGTCTCGAAGTCGGTGATGATGATCAACTCGGATCACACGTGAACAACAAGACACCCTGAAACAATGAATTATCAGCAATCTGGAGGCGACACACATGGGAAGCTGTGCGAAGAATGCTTGGTAGTATGCACTGGTGGACAGAGAGGACAAATGGGAGAAGATTAAAGCAGGCAGAGTAACTTGGAAAAACGCCGAAAAATCCTGCTGGTATTCAGAACGCGCTTGCGCGCATATTCGGGTCTCATTTGGAGAATCATTTTTATCAAAATTCAAACGGAGTCCAGGTTAACATGAAGAACCCATGTATACAACCGGTAGCACATACACTGAGATATAACATCTGGCATTGATTTTAGACAACAAGCCATCATGATGCTGCGTAGTCGCGTTCGAAAATGCAAAATTTTGCTTAGCGTTGGGGAGATGGGTTTTGGCCAGTTGCCACCAGATCAGTGTGAGACGTGGTAAGACGATAATTATTATAGTATAAGCATATTGACATTCAAGCGGTGTGGAGAGGTGATCTACATCTTATAGCGGAGTTGGCTGGATCAGTGCAGAGCAAAGACCGGTTGTGTCCTTCCCTGTACATACATGCTCTCTATTTCCTACCACCTCTCCATGAGAAATAATATTTGAAGGCCAAGGTCCAATCGTGTGTTTAAATATTTTATTTCAGGAAGGCGGAGGAGACGCAACCGAGGAAATGCGAACTTTGTCCGACTGACATTTCTGGTTCATATCAGAGACGGCATCAGATCATGGCGAGCGATGCAATCCTTGAGCATGCTTGCGCTCCCTGCCCGCAGGCCGGTGAGCCAGATGGCCGAGCAATCATCACGCCAGCATGCAACACGAGTGATGAGATTTCAGCAATTAGCAGTTTGCATGCCGGCCATGAAGCAATTAGCGCACCAGCGGGCAACAATCGTCGATTAAGCGGGTGGGCGGTTAATTATCATAGGCATGCAGTAGCGGTGGCGGGGGTTTGTTTACTGGGGCTATTTTATGGGGCTCCATAATCACATCTGACCTATTTGGCTTCCGTTATACGTCTGAGGTTACGAGTAGGGTACCGTTTAATGGTTTCCGATTTTCGGGTTAGGGTTATGCCTTTAGGCTTAGGTTTTCGGGTTACGGTTAGGGTTTGAGAGGACGATTAGGTTTCAGTATTATGGTTAGGTTTTGAAGTTACGGCTATGTCTAAGGGCTACGGTTGCTTTTACGATTTCGGTTATGGTTAGGGTTAGGGTTGACGTTAGGGTTAACAGTTAAGGTTTAGGGTTAGGGTTCGTTTTAAGGTTAGGATTAGGGTTAAGGTCGCCGTCCGCTTCCCCATTTCTGGCTACCAACTGCGATCTAGCCCGGTCTCTTCTTCTTACTCAGCACAGGTATGGGCAGGGTAAATGAAATTAAATCGAGCCAACTGGCAGAGCGCCAGCCAGATGCTAGGGGTTACCCAAATCCACAAATCCCACCTTTTGCCTCGACTACTCGTAGCCCTAGGCGGCAGCCCAGTCAGCCGGGAAGTCAGTAAAATCGGCATCTCAACTCCTCAATAATTCCCGCGAGCCAAAGTGGAGCTTCAAGAGGCGATAATGTTCTTCGACGTGACACTGCTCTTTGCATCCATCTCACCGCATTTGGTGCGCAAGGCTATACGGTGCGTCCTGCATGGAAGTATGGCAAATCACGGGCATGTCTTTACTGATATTGTCATCATACTTGAGTAATATTCGTATACAACAGTCATTATGTTGTACACAGCAGCGATGGGAGCAGGGACGATGACTTGCGCAGGGGTTTATAGTGTCAGTAGACTTGCGTAACATCTACCTACACTCTCTCCCCCACCCCCCCCCCGCCTGGGCCCGGTGTCAAGACAGAGTCAAGAAGACCGGAGACGAGGGAGGCCGAAGGTGGATGGCTCGGACGGATCCTCGCCTTGGCGCTCTACTCCGCACACCCTGGACAAACTTTACTGCCGAGGAGGTGGGTACAGAAGGCCCTGCAAGCAGTCGCCGCGAGCTGTCCCTCCCGGCAAGTTGATTGCCTGCCGTTGAGTTTGTCTCCTCCCCCCCCCCGTCCGCCTGCCAGGGCGTGTGTGCCCCTTTCGCTCTGTCCCGGTTAGCGTCCAACAGACAATCAGAGAATGGGCAATGTTGATTGGCTTCGAGCTATCGTGAGACTAGTGGGAAGCCTCGCGCGGAAACCATCATCGCGGCCGACGAGGGCGGGGACGATTTAGGTCACGGTGACATGCGGTACGAATGCAGTCACACACGCGGCATTGGCAGACCACGCAACAAACCAAATGCCCCCTATAAGGAGAGCTGTGCAAATCGCTTCCCAGTCTTTGAGGATGGGTAGACGAATTGTCAGACCTCTAATAAATTTCTCCCGATCCATGCTGATCTGCATGACACCTTCCGAGGTGGCGTTGAGAGCGCAGTCGTCGGCGAAGAGAAATACGCGATTGAAAGTACATCAGCCGCTGATTGAGTAGGTGGCCGTCCGTCCTGTAGGCGATACCGATCCCAGTGCATTCGTCACGGTAGGCATCCATTAGTATGCCAGTGGCTAGGAGAACGTGGGACTGAAGAGGCTAGGTGCGAGAACGCATCCCTGATTCACTCTGTTGGTCACTGCGAATGCCTTTGAGACAGCTGTATTGTCCGTGACTCGCGCCATCAGGCCATCGTGGAGCTGACACACCATCTGAGTGAATCGCTCGGGACAGACGAGTTTTTGCATAATTTTCCACCGTCTGTCACGATGCTCCATGTCGAAGTCTTTCATCAGATCCACGAGGGTGAAGTAGAACTAGGTCGGCAGCTCGTGACGCTTTCCCTGCAGTTGACGGGCGGCGAAGATCCTGTCGGTGATGGCGAACAATAAGACATCCAGGAGCAATTAATTATCAGCCAGTTGGAGGCATCGTCTCCCATCAAGTTCCGAAATTTCACAAGTTGGCGCAAGTAATGGTGCACTTAATCACCTGTAAAGGGGTGGAAATGTGTCGGAGGTAGCTCGAAAGTTAGACTGTCGGTACGGTAGGCGACCTAACTAATGAAGGCTAATGAGCCTACATCCGACAACAGGGTGTCGCAGAGGCGGTGACATGCGCGTGATTTAGTTTATAATAGTAGTAGACTTACAATGCATCTACCCCGGTCTCTCTCCTTCTCATCCACAACCGCCTGGGCTCCTGGTAAGTTGTGGCTATGCAGTCCCACCTGATGGACACAATACTCTTTGGGTTGGGGTTATGGGTTCTGGCAGCTAAATCTCAACATTTCAGAGTATTTCAATTTCCAATAGCTTTGCTTTTGCACAAATTACTTGACATCTTCGCCCGCGGGTTCGACGGCCGCACCTGCAAAAACTCCTATTACCGCCGGTCTCGTATTACAGATGGCTGGGGTTTGTTTACTTCAGGTGGGATTACATAACCACACCTGATGGGGCCCATTTTTCATGACAAAATCAAGAAGACCGAAGGTCGGAGAGAACCGCGCCTCGCCGAGTGCACTGCGTGCGTGCGTGCGTGCGTGCGTGCGTGCGTGGGTGGGTGCACACATGACCTTTGTCCGCCTACAATCCCGATCAGCAAATGACACGTCGTGGCCATATCACGTGCGTTGCAATTGGCAGGAGGTGTTACTTAGGCTGACAGAAGGCGTCATGAGAGAATAACCAGACTGACGACCAGGAGAACGGACTGCCACAGACACCCAAGTTCGCCCCAACCGCTAAATGTCCTACCACACAACATCTCCGCCGCCGCCACCGCCACCGTCGCAGGACAGGTTAGTTATCGGTCAGTTGAACGGTCTTCTAAAAAGTTCAATTTCGAATTTCAGTCGTCCTCTTTTTTACTCTACATTCACATGGGAATTTTCTTATATGTACATCTGTTGGCCTATTTCACGCATTATATACAGAAATTTTCCCCTCTTCGTTTATATGAACTATAATAACGAGGTCATCGTTGCTTTTTAATTTCCTTAGAAATTAACTGCAAACTTGGAGAACATCTGTAACTTTAAGTTCCATAGGCTCAGACCAAAGTTTGTTTCGGCCAAAGTCCATCAGCCACATCAGTATACAACGCTAGCACTCTTCTGATCTTCTGGTTACCACAGTGAGTGACCGATCTCATGAAATATTGGCCGAAATGCGTTTTCGACTAGGAAGAATGATTTAGATGGGGTTGTAACATTGATTGTCATACGGCGTAACGCTATAGTATTTCGGACTCGTCGGGATGTCGCCTTTTGAATACACTTCTTTTCGATCTCCTGAATAAACCATGCTCGTTGAAAAATGACTACTTGTTTAGTATGGATTTTTTACTGGCCCAATAAATTCAAATATATTATGTAGAAAACGCACAAAATAGGCTTACTTTTACTCGTTTGGTAGAAAGTCACATCCTCTTTAACTTTTATACCCCATTAATTGATAAATTCCTGTTTTAAGAATTATGGGATCCTTAAGACCGTGCGATGTCCATGAATACATACATATTTTGGCTTATAAGACAGAAATGGCCATTCCAGTCTCCCTTGTCTTTGTCGGTAATAGCATTCTGCCTATATATCATGCGCCGCTGTGCGGCTGCTGGTTGGGCTCGAGAGAGAGCCCTTAAGGCACAAAGGCACGAGTGAGTTCCGTATGAACGATCGGTGAGCGCCCCACTAATATACATATTTTCAAAGCCGAAATATGCCCCATTTCGGGTATAAGTGTGAGCACAATGTGGTTACCGACCAAGCGTGTAAATGATGCATATTTTTATGCATTCAACAAAATATATTTGAATTACTGGGTACAGACAACAATTAATTTGAAAATGCATGCTAAATAAGTAGTTATTTTCCGAGTATGGTTTCTGCATGAGGTCTAAAAGGAGTCCATTGAAACGGTAACATCCTGGCGAGTCCGAATTACTATAGCGTTATGCCGTATGGCAATCAATGTTACAACCCCACCTAAGTAATCCTTCCTAACCGAAAACTCCATGCAGAATTTCGACCAACATTTCATGAGACCGGTCACGCTCTGTATCTGCTTTGCATGCCCCATTTTTATCCACTGTGGATGGAGGCCTATTGGGTAAACATTTTGGAATGACACTTACAAAATGACATCAATCGCGCTCGCTCTCTCTCTAACACAGGCGAAAGAACGAATGACGTTATATAAATGCGACTGAGAGAGATAGAGATCCGGCCTCGATGATGCCTTCTAGATCAGGCATGATCGCAGCCGTACCATGGAGAAGAAGAGAAAGAGATGAGGGGCAGTCCTACATACATCCTGTCAAGCTGGATGACACGAAAACCATATTTTGATGTGGAGGCGGTTCTGAGACCTCAATTAAATCAACATGAAAATATCCGGCTGAGTCCCGAAGACGAGTCTGAACCTTCACAAGATCATGCAATATTTCGACACAAAATTGCATTTTGCATCAACCGCGACCGACCTGATACGCGAACCTATGAGAAGAGACCTGGGTAAGATCGCAGTTATTAGCCAGACATTGTGCTGATACTGTCGACGTACGTACTCGTTGTCAGTAGGTTCCCGTTAGGGTCACTGTTAATGTTAAGGTTAGGGCTAAGGTTAGGCTTAAGGTTGTGTTCAGGCTTAAAGTTAGGGCTAGGGATAGGCTTAAGGTTGGTGTTAGGGTTATTGCTAGGTTTTGGGTAAGCGTTGGGTCGTAGGATTTTGGTTACGTGTCGGTTTTGAGGCTTAGGGTTAGGCCTTACGGTTGCCGTCAGGGGTTGGATTTTAGGGATAAGCGTGGGGTTTACATTCCTGCCATTATTCCCCCTACTTATAAATTCACAGCACTTTCTCTGGTAAATATACTTTTACCCAGAAACAGCAGGAACAGCCCTTCCATTTACCCCACCTATATAACCCTCTTTCCCACCATTGCCGTACGACAGGGACCTGGCTGTCCGCCTTCCCATTTCTGGCTACCAACTGCGATCTAACCGAGACCTGCACTGGAGTTGGACAAAATACGGAGCCCTCTTAAGATTGGGCATGGTTTCATTGATATTGCATCCACAGTTGAATAGTGTTACAGGTCGATGCGCCCTGTCCGTCAGGACTAATTGCACATGTATCTGCATTTATGTTGTGCCAGATAATATTGGGCATTTTGCAATTTTAAAAATCCAACTGCATCTTCTCCTATCGGAATCATTGTAGAGCGTGCATGTTCAATCGCCATGAACTTGGTGGACACTGAGGACTGCTCGTATCCTTCCTCCTTCCGAATTGGCCTCAGCGGGGCCCGCGCAGAAATCAAATGTTTGGTGCCTACGAGGAGGCCGTTTCCGTCAGCATCCGCTATCTGCGCCAGGCGCCTACGAGTCAACAATATCCTGCTCATTCCCTCCCTCCCATCCTCGTCTCCGCCATCACTGATTGCGACGTCTTAAGCGAAATGCTTGTTCTCCATGGCGGCTTCGTGTTGCGTGCATTCAAAAGGCGACATCTTGGTGAGTCCGTAATAGCATAGCGTTATGCCGTATGATAATCAATGTTACAACCCCACCTAAGTAATCCTTCCTAACCGAAAACTCCATGCAGAATTTCGACCAACATTTCATGAGACCGGTCACGAGATGTATCTGCTTTGCATGCCCCATTTTTATGCACTGTGGATGGAGGCATATTTGCTGAAAATTTTGGAATGACACTTGCAAAATGAGATCTATCGTGCTCCCTCTCTCCCTCTCCCTCTCTCTAACACAGGCGAAAGAACGAATGATGTTATATAAATGCGACTGACAGGCAGAGAAGGCCTCGATGATGCCGACTAGATCAGGCATGATCGCAGCCGTACCATGGAGAAGAAGAAGAGTTAGACATGAGGGTCAGACCTACACACATTCTGTCAAGCTTGATGACACGAAAAACATATTTTGATGTGGAGGCGGTTCTCAGACCTGAATTTAATCACCATGAAAATATCAGACTGAGCCCCGAAGACGAGACTGAACCTTTACGAGATCGTGCTATCTTTCGACACAAGATTGCATTTTTCATCAACCGTGACCGACCTGGTACGCGAACCTACGAGAAGAGACCTGCATTGGAGTAGGACAAAATCCAGAGCCCTCTTAATATTGGGCATGTCTTCATTGATTTTGCATCCACAGTTAAATAGTGTTACAGGTCGATGCGCCCTGTCCGTCAGGACTAATTGCACAAGTATGTGCATTTATGCTGTGCCAGATAATATTGGGCATTTTGCAATTTTAAAAATCCAACTGCATCTTCTCCTATCGGAATCATTGTAGAGCATGCATGTTCAATCCCCTTGGACTTGGTTGACGCTAAGGACTGCTCGTCTCCTTCCGAATTGGCCTCAGGGCCCGCCGCAAAAATCAAATGTTTGGTGCCTACGAGGAGGCCCATTCCGTCAGCATCCGCTATCTGCGACAGGCGCCTAGGAGGCAAGAATATCCTGCTTATTCCCGTGGGCCCCTCGTCGCCACCATCACTGATTACGACGCCTTAAGAGGAATGCTCGTTCTCCAATGCAGCTTGGTGTTGGATGTATTTACAATGTGATGTAGATGTAGATCAGGATACACCTTTAAAGTCGCATGAGGAAATGCGACATACAAATGAGGCAGATAACGTCGACTACAATACGCAGTCAATTTGTACACTCTGAAGATTGGGTGGGGATGCTAGCATACAGAGACCGCTCATTGGCACACACGTCAGAAAAGTATTGCTTTTAAGGCACGTCTGGTGAGTGAACTGTCTTTCACACACCTATGTCCCACAAGGTCCTGAGATTCAATAGCCTTCGATGTTTTCATTGATCCTTGATGGCGGACTGGAGTGAGAGTTTGAGACGTCGCAGTAGTATCATGCTAGATCTGGGTCTTTTCTTCTGCAAATATCTTACCTGGCTTGCAGGTAGTTACACATCTCACGCCTATAGATAAGGATAAAACGGACAGTCAATCTGTCGGCCGTATTCTCCAGAATGACTGCCCGCAGTGAACCCTGTCCCGATAATGGCAGGCAGTGATGCACTACCTGGACTTCCTGCGAAAATTGCAGCAAAGGTCCCTTTTTCTGAATGATGGAAATCAGATCAGCGCCGTACATCAGTATGAATGTAATCTTAGAGCACTTTATGCAAAAGGAGGATTTCGCCCTGTCGTCGTTCACGATCATTAATTTCTGAATGCATGCTTGCGGAGATAATGCTGCATGAGGGTACTGTTTGTCGGCTACACGACAAAGCCTTCGTGCTGTGTGCGCACTGGTGTAAACTATGCATGGCAAAGGTGTCTGACGTCTGTTGACAACGTATTTCTCTCCGCCCCCATCTTCCATCCCTTCCTGTCTGCAGGTTTACTGTGATGGACTCTCATTCGTCGGACTGCGTTCTCAGCATTCCAATCTCACGCATGCCCGCCCGCCAGCCCGCGACTGGAGTGATCCCGAGGCCCTGCTGTAGGATGCCAGACATGACGTGAATTTGATACAGCAGTTGGGTCAATTGCCCATCTCCTGCGTCGGCTGGTCAGAGGACGACCAGTTAGCCATCCAGACAGCATCAGACTTGAATTTCGACGGTCAGCCGCGTTTTGATTGGCCAGTTCTGCTGGTGGCGCATTAGGCCATTTGTCCGGAAATGCGCTCATTATGGGTGCTGACACCAATCACGTGTCCCCTGACATTGCGATTTAATGATCTGTGTCTGTACTCCTCATACACTGTTTCTGTTAATGCTGACGAGTACTTAAATAAAAAGCGCGATAAATGCACCGAAAGATGTGCTATTTTTTCCGAAATATTGGGATGTGTCATCTGGTTGAAACGGTTGCTGAAGTGGATTTGGAAGAGGCGATGGCAGAATGCGCATTCTGCCAAGTTATCTCATTGGCTGTGGCCTGCTGATTTGCAAAGTCACCTGGATATCGTTT
Source organism: Spirometra erinaceieuropaei (assembly GCA_902702965.1). Classification (NCBI taxonomy): domain Eukaryota; kingdom Metazoa; phylum Platyhelminthes; class Cestoda; order Diphyllobothriidea; family Diphyllobothriidae; genus Spirometra; species Spirometra erinaceieuropaei. Next base: position 110,483 of record CACRXP010000697.1, on the reverse strand, counting down.
GAAAGCAGGACGAAATACGTTCGAGACCGTTTTGCTCAAAGCTGTGAGCTAGAGCGTCCACAGATAGTCGCACAGCAACCCACCTTCATATATCAGACCTCTTCTGATTGTCATTGGGGTGTTTCTGTTTATTAAGGGAAAAATCATTGATATGTGTGAAGGTGAAAAAGGAATTTTGTACATAACGCCGGACAGCTTCCAGCTAGCCGAAAAATAGTAATAATTAACGGTTACTTCCTACTTACAAGTAGCACAAACACACACGTCAGTGTCGGGTTACGTGAGTGGATGTGAGGCTGGTGATTGGGAATCATGATGAGCTTCAAGTCTACACTTCAAGGAATTCACACAGGAGGCAACTACAACATCGGTAGTCAGGGCATTCCACGCTGCAAATACTCTGTTACTGAAAAATAACCTTCGTCCATTGATCCTTTCTTTCCCTGCGCGTAGTTTTAGGGGATGACTGCGCAAAGTGGGCGTGTTAGCTTGAGTAAACTAATCAGTGGGATCTAAACAACAGCCTAGGCCGTTGATAATGCGAAATGTTAATATAAGGGAAACCGGTTGAAAGTTGACAGTCTGGTTTCATGGGGCAGTGCTCCCAGACCACGTGTATGTTTGTTCTTGACTAATGAAATACTACTTTGTCATTTAAGTGTGACCCTGCCTTTGGACTTAGGCGTACGTCTGTGGGGATACCAACTAATAATAACTGGACGTGGTCTTAGCTATGTGATGAATTAGGATATTGGATAAGGACCTTTATCCGTTAGTGGAATAACTGTGGGGAGGAAATTTCTCATAAAACGAAGAACTATATATACATGGGGGTAACAGTGGATGCCTTGTGAAATCAAGTCAGTCAAGACAGATGGCGTTGATTTTTTCGGCGCATTTCCCTGTCGCGTTGGCTGGCAATCATGGCGTCTAAGATTCGTCTTCAGTGCCATTTCTAATAGATTTTGTCAGTCCACATCAAGATCAATTCGCCGTAGCAATTGGAACGTGAGTAAAAGCTCACCGACGTCTTGTCGATAGTGGAGACGATAAACGTTTAAGGCTGTCAGGCGCTATTCGTACGTCAAATATTTGAGTTCAGGGACAAGCTATATGGCACGTCCTTGCACACCACCTTCGAGATGAGCTATGCCCTCCCGAAGTAACGGACGCCAAGCCTGTACCGCATATTCCATGTGTGTCCACACCAATTTTCCCCATACCTCACCGATGATATCCGCATCCACGTCATAGAAGTTGACGTTGTCTGCACTGCGATGTTACGCTCACATCGTCTTTAATGAATACTACACACACATATATACGGTGAAGGCTGACCTATTCCGTATGTTGCGACCTATCAAACGATATGGGTTGTGAGATGACCAAGTGCATGGGGGAAGACAGCAGTAGAGGCCGGATCTGCTGTGCAGAAATTCGGTAGTGGTCAGGGCGCTATCCGCCCCACCGACAAATGCGCGGCCACATCTGAGACTGTGCACACGCAAGTCTGTTCGTTAGGGTGCTTTACCTAAAAATCGACCCAGAGGCATGGAAGGACGTCGCGGAAGATGGACAGGAGTGGCGCATTAGCGTAAAGGTTGGATTAGCAATGTAGGAAAACCAGGAGTGTGGCCGGCAACACTCAAATGCTACGGATAAATACTGTCAGCACCCAAAACCCTGCCATCACTTCCACACAGTGAGCGGACCTTCGGGGACGGACCGACTTCACAACACACAACCACTCCCGCCGCCATCGCCGCCGCCGACGCCGCTGCCACCACTGACAACACCAATGAGGACACTCCTACCTACCTGCAAAATAGTACAACCACTCCTCCTCATCCTCCTACCTCTAATCCACCGCCAACACCATCACCACTCGATGGTTCACCAGGTCGCGTGAGGGAATGCATAGACGGACAGTTTGCAGCTTTGTCCACCACTGCGCCCGATCCCACCTCCAGTCATCTGGACATTGTCTTTCCATCGGAGTCCGGTGGGTGTGGGTGGGAGAGAGGGAGTGGGGTAGATGTTGCGCAGAGGTGCCTCACAATAAACTGATTCCCATGAAAGTCACCAGTGCTGCGTCCAGTCTGCGCGCAGCCGATGCAGGTCGTGCCTCGTGGCGATCACATGATTCCACCTAGAGGACCCAGTTCACAGACTAGCTGATTGTATCACAATAGTGGCGGCCATTTATACCGAAATGAAAGCATCGCATCAGTAAGCTTGTTGATCGCAAATAAGTGTGCGATTATTCTTCTTATCAACCTCATCTCTTCATTGATCAGGCTGATCACATCCCTGCAGATCATATATACGCCTTCCACACACTACCAATTCCCTAACTGCACACCACCTATCAGATTCCACTGGGGATGAGGGAGATCTCGCTCCGTCGAGCGTAATCCGACGGTCACATCAAAAATGAGGCATGCAGTCTGACCCTAGGTCCTGAGAAGGGGCGTGTTATGCCGCCAGTTTGCACAACGTCAAGAAACAACTGTTTGCCAGTCCTCATAATCAATGCAGAGCTCATTTTCCGTTTAAAGTGAAAACATTAATAGACGGAGACGACTTCGACAGTCATCACCCTCTCTTCTCCAACCCCATCTCGGTTGCGTGCTCGAGTCAGGCGGTCTGTGAATGAGGAGACTTGGTACAGTGGCTGAGATTACCTGACAGTCCTATTGACGCTGTGGGAAACATGCGAAGCAATAAAACCAAATCCGACAACACATTCAAATATTAACTACAAATTGGCACAATTTTGGTTGCATTTATCGCGCATTTTATTTCAATACCTATCGACCTTAACATTAACAGTGTGTAAGGAATACAGATCATTAAATCGAGACGTCGGACAAGAGGTCGGTTGACACGAGGTGGATGTCGGCACCCATAATGTGCACATTGCCGGACAAAGAACTATATGCGTCACCAGCAGAGCTGGCCAATCAAAATGCGACTAACCGTCAATATTCAACTCCGATGCTGCCCGGATGGTTGACTGAGCGCCATCGGACCAGCCCACGCAGGAGAAGGGCATATGACCCAGCTGGCACATCAAATTCACGCCAAATCGGGCATCCTGCAGCAGGATCTGCGGATCAATCCGGTCGCGGACGGGGGAGTGCTGGAACAGTAACCTGGTGGATCAAAGCTATCGCAGTGAACCTACAGCTGGGGGGAGAGGGTGGACAGACATACCTTGTCGGTCAGTAGACTGGGGAGGGCTGGGGGACGGGAGGCAGGCAGTTCTCTGGAACTTCAGCCGTGCATACTTGACGCACACGTGCTCATGGTCTGAGAGGGGGATGGTACTC
>CACRXP010000697.1:82198-94246 GCA_902702965.1 Spirometra erinaceieuropaei | reverse complement strand
CACACACACACACACACACACACACACACACACACACACACACACACACACACACAATAAGTTTGTCCGTCCGGTGATAGGGCAGAGAGCTGTGAGAGTTGATTTATTCCGCGCAGGGAGCAGGTGGCCACGAATTGATAGTTTGTTTGTTGGAGAGCCCAGGCTTCACGGAGCGTGCGACTACTGGTGTGTCGTTTGCGCTGGTCCGTATTACCATGGGAAAGTGATGTCCCGAGCGTTGAACACGTGGTTGGCTGGTCCATAACCTGAGTCGGGGATGCATGATAAAGAGAAAATCCAGGTGGCAGGCCAGACCGGCCGACGCTCATGGGACGCCGCTCATTTATGCACGCAGCCATGACTCAGCACAGCTGGACAAGGGGCGCCTCAGGACAGGCGCGAGGGGTGGCCATGCGTTGGCGGCGTGCCTGCAGGCTGTTCGGTTGTCGCGGCCGTCGATTGACGGGACGCTGGAAAAGGGGGCACTGTAGCGGCCCCAACACGACCCCTTCAAAAACCAAACAAGGTGAAGGGGTCAATAGGATATCCAGTCACAGTTCTGTTTGGCTAATGGACATGGCGACCCGGATCTTGTGCGGCAAATCAGAGCTGGGTCGTCGCCATTTACAATCGGAAATACCGTCCGCTTCGATCACCCTATTCTTACACAAAATCAGCGTTCCATGGATGCTTTTCTCCTAGAAAGAAGGGTTACACGCCGTTGCATGGCCTGTGGAAGGACGCAGCTCTGTGGACTAGCAGATAAGAAGAGTGATAAGTTAATTATTGAATTCGAGAGAAGTCAGTGAGCACTCGACCTCGACCGATTTGTCAGCGAAATCGCCATTGTGATCGCGAACAGTGTCAATCGGTAGAGAACTTACCACAACAGTGGCGAATAATTTAGGAGACATTCCGAGCGCAACCTGCGTTTGATGCCTTCTTCATGCAGGTGGCCAATTCATCCGAACGATTTTCACGACCATCTTTTGCCAACTTGCCCGTCACGCGGTAGCAGTATTTATCAATGTGGGACCTAGCTCAGGCTGTCTGGACAAACGACTGTGGGGTCCTTGGACCACTTCATTCATTGTGGTGCAGCTGGCTGAGTCTGAAAATTGTTTAGCTGCCTTGCGTTCTGAGGACATGGGTAATTATAATTCGCTAGTATTCTACGTCTACTCGGGACGCGAATAGAGATCGGGTTTCTGCGCTCCGAGTTTCGACTATACTGGTTTATCGTAAATTCGTTACTCCAAATGAAGGGTGAACATTCAGACATGTTCGGACGAGAACATTGTCCGACAGTTAGGCGTTGCGAGTCTCGACATCACGCAACGACCTCTTATCATGAATCCAGCTATGAGAATGGAGTGGTAGTGGAGGGAGCATGGATAATGATACGGGCAACATTCGTTCCGCTTTCTGCCTTGGGACTCGCTCTCTAGTCCCGCCAACAGCCGCACAGAGGCTAGTAGTACGCAGAGGCAGGACAACATTACCGACAAAGACAAGTGATTTTAAGGCAACGTTAGGTTGTGTAACCCCACCTCTCAACTCAATATAACTGTCTTATTATTGGCTATGGGAGGACTATACACAAGTATTCTTAAAGAAACAAATAAGTCCGGCGTACGCGTTCGACAACAGAAACTGTCCAGAGACATCAAGGAAGCAGAGCGCTTGTGCTCGAACAGGGATCAAGTAAACCAAAACGCAGCCGGTGATCCTTGCATCAGGCATAATATGGTGAGTACCGACATGACACAAAATGGTTTAACTATTTTTGCGGAAGAAATATGGGCTAGATCGCAGTTGCTGGCCAGGCCCCGTAGTACAAGTGGCTGGGGGGGGGGGGTTGTTTACTGGGGCTATTTTGTGGGGTTCCATAATCGCATCTGACCCATTTGGATTCCGTTTTACTTTTGAGGTTAGGATTTGGGTACCGGTTGATGGTTTCTGATTTTCGGGTTAGGGTTGTGCATTTAGGCTTAGGTTATCGGGTTACGGCTAGGGTTTGAGCGTGCGATTAGGTTTCAGTATTACGGTTAGGTTTTCCAGTTGCGGCTATGTCTAAGGGCTACGGTTGCGTTTACGGTTTCGGTTAGGGTTAGCGTTGCCGTTAGGGTTAACGGTTAGCGTTTAAGGTTGAGATTAGGGTTAAGGTTTGGATTAGGGTTAAGGTTGCCGTCCGCTTCCCCATTCCTGGTTACCAACTGCGATCTAGCCGAAATATGTAAGTTACGGCATTGACAGCGAAAGCCAATGCAAGTACATAAGGTCAACTAAGAAGTCAAGGTAAGACAAAAGGATTACGGGCAGGGGTTGCGAGAACATCATGCCAAATAATTTATCGCTAAGAAAGTCAAACTGAAACAATTCGACGCATGCGGTTATATCAAAGTGTTAGATAACACACCGTTCTCACAGTTCCTCACCAAAATCATTAAATGAATAAGTTAACAGCTGAACATTTGGAATATTTTGGATGCACGCCGAAAACTAAAAACTTACTAACTACTCACTGCTATTCGAAATTCTCTATTGCTCATAAACGTTAATGCATTAAAACGTTTATTTTACCTCCTCTGATTTGTGCCAGTACATTTTGCTAACAAGCTGACCAGGTAAAAGCACACAGAAATCGTGTTCGGCACTTGTTTTGCTGGCTTTCCTCCTGCCTTCAAGCACAACCGCATCGGTTCCCTGATCGGAAACGACGGGGAATTATGAACTGGATACATCTTCAGGCGTTTCGCGGTGTCAATGCAATGCGTGTGGCGGTATTCTTTGGCTGATGGTAACTTTCTTGGTCTTGTCTTGTAAACCATCCAGCAGAGGAGGCCATACATGAGAATAATCAAATCAGCCAGGGTTCAGTCTTTTCACATTCCAGGAACTTGTTTAAATACTTATCCTAAGTGAAGACAGGTTGTATCTCCACGTACTTAAACAGAGAGCAGAAATTGATGAATCGGTTGTGAAAGGGAAGTAAGAAGCGAAACGCTGGACATCTCCATTTCTTGTGAAAATGCGGAAATGCACATTCTTGCAGGCCCTAAATGGTCATTAGGAGTGGTCAGGTGACCAAAGTAGTCCCAACCTTCCAAAAATTCCTTAAATCTACTTCACAAGTTAAAAAATAAAAATTTATTTCCCTGTGCAATCGCGGCCTCACTATAGGCAACGTGAGCGGGTCGCTTATTCAAACAGCTTTCCCCTTTTTTATACTGCAAATGTTGGTCGCGGCAGTATGAACCGTAACCGGTCGACTTCAAAGTCTTGGCTGATCGTGCCGCCCAGTGATCACTACTTTTCACCAATGAAAGTCAGTTTTTTACTTTTCAGCAGGGGAATGCAATTTAGAGCTTTCAGAACGATGTCGGGAGTCGCACACTAGGTGTGGTGTTTAATGTCGTTGGTGAAAAACGGCAATTTTTGGATCAAAGCAGAAATATGGTCTTCAGACTGACGATCCCACGCTTAAAAGACAAGAATCGTTTGTTTGTCTGGTAGGTTTAATCTTACAAAACATGACGTTAAGCACATTTATACGACGTTAAAACTAATATATGTCTACCACAAGAGCAAATAGAAAGCACAACTAAAGGTCGTCCCAGTGGATGCTTGGACTTCGGGTGGGCTGCGCTTTTAGTTGTCATCGCAGATGGCTGCGTTTGAGAACGCAAAAGGTCTACTGAATAAAACAGCGGACAGTGAAATCACTCTAACCAGCTCTTCCTTGCTATTACCAGTGTTTTTGGGTGAGGATACCCATGTAGACACCGAAGAATTAAAATTCGGCGGACAGACGTACTTGTATATTCATAATCAGGCCTGTACAAAAAGATGAGTAAGTTACAGCGAAGCAGCAAAAGTCGAAGACAGCTAATGAACGGTAGTCACAAAAGACAAGGATATAGGCTTTCAGACATATTAGAAACTAGGGGTGATTAGCGCAGTTCGGTCATTGACTGTTTTTAGACTTTTGCTGTTTTATCGTAGCTTATTTATATTACAGTATATTCTGCTGACGGATAACGGGAAAAGTACCTTCGCCGATTTCGGCTCCTTCGATTGCGTTTGTCTTCCATATCTGCCATCGTCCAAAATAACGGTAAAAGTATGCGCAAGAAAAAGTTCGATGAAGATAGAGTGAGCAGTTAGAATGCCTGCTGTAAATAACGTGACAGCTGAAGATGAATGCCTCTTACGGGCATTAAAATGTGATAGCTGTCGTTTGCTAGTCAGAAATGTTGCCCATAAAAACGTTCCTAGTGCTTTGTTTTGGAAGTGCCCTAAAACAATCAAAAAACTCAGTGATACTTTCAGTTCATCTGGAGTAATATATAAATATAAACATGTAAATGAAGCACAACTGTGGTCCACAAAAGCATGTGAAAGAACAAGTGGTAAAATATCTTAATATACCGAGTACTGTGTGCGGTTTTGATTTTCCAGTTTGGTGAGTTACCTTGGGCAGTCACCTCGAATGACCCAACTTGTTAGCAAACGTCGGAAGTTTAATAGGGTTGCCGCAGGTTGAAGCTTAAATCGCAGATTTCTTGTCTAGGGTTAGAGTGTGCACATTAGTCTGCGACTCTCAGAGAGACTCCATGACCCAAAGGTATTTTGTTTTTCGAGCAGCCTGCAATGCTTAGATAAACTGTTTGTGTCAATTTTAAATTAAATGTCAAAATCCCCTTCTGCGACTCTTTATCACGATGGATTTCAGTAAGAATCCGGAAGGTTAGGCAAAAAGATGACTGTTCCAACGATCACATCTCCTCCTCAACCATCACTTTTCTCAGCTACCATCTGGCAAAATATATGGCCCTCATTTCCTTGCTTTTGCGTTTTGTGATGTCACAAGGTATTTCCTAGCCAAGCTCTTCTATGTGAAATGCCCTAACGGCCGAATTGTTTAGTTGAGATTTAGGAGAATTTTGGTCTGCTTTTTTCCTCCCACAAAGCTGCTCACTGGCCGACCGCCGACCAATCAGTCATGAAAACTAATGGTCATCTGTTAATACAAAACACTGATGCACTTGTCCTAAATTGACGAAGACAGGAAACAGCCGTGGGATGCAACCTCAAGATGACTTTTAGTTAAGTAAACAACTAGACAAAATTTGTTCTGGCGTATAATTGTGGGCTACCCTTGGGCGAGAGCTGGAAAACGGCTACAGGTAATAAATTACGCCGCCCTTGTTGGAACCGGCTGCACTTTGGAAAAAAGTATTCGGGAATGTAAGAGCATTGACGTAACACCAAGGAGCGACAAAAAATAATCCCAGATTCTGCAGGTCGTAGGAGGGGAATCCAAGGGAGTTGTACATAGAAACAGATGCTTATGAGAGATAAAATTGAAAACTGCAATTTTTCACTTCCTTAAATGAATGAAATACTTCAAAAGAGAAATATTTGGCGTTAATTTAAACAAGGCAATTTATGCTTAGATGAGAGGAAAGCAACACTATTCTTTGTCCATGAGCTTTTTTTCTGTTGTAAGGATCAATTTACCCTGAAACTATAGTTTACGAAACACAGTTTTGTAAACCTAAATCGGTTCCAAATAACAAGTAGAACATAACGGATGTGCTATCTCTTGAAATGCTAGCTGGAGTTCTGAAATTTGTTTTTGATTCAGAAAGATTGCTTAATCAGGGTTGTAATATTGCTTATCGTGCAGCAGATTCCTAAGGTGCTTCAGTTACGCCAATACGCCGGCTTTGAATAAGCTTCTTTCTGACCGCCTGTAAAATATGACAAGCTATGCAGTTCGAATCATTCTCACTGATTTCCTAGGCCCCTATAAATCCAGATATATTTTGAACGAAAACATGTACAAATAAAATTTACCTTATACTCATTTGGTAGCATAATACGCCCTTTTCGAATTTCTGCCTGGAGAATGAACATTTTTAGGCTTAAAAAACCGTTTAATTGCAAAACCATTTTTGTTGTACTTGCCGTTATATTTTAATCCACGGTTTCCAAACTACACGTTGTATTCATTCCGTCGAAGGAATATTACAAATTTCTCAACGACGCCCAGACGATTTAAAACAGAACCCAAAAACCGTGAAATGTATGCGGAGGAGGTCGCATACTTTACAAGTAACATTAATATGCGTGCTGATACGGCCTTTAAAAATCCTATAATTAAAAACTTCTTGGGAGCAAGAATACTTACATCGAGCATAAGATTGAAGAAGCTGATATTTTCCACCAAGTGAATACAAGATAGAATATTTCTGTACACGTTTTCTATAAGATAAAAGTAAATTTACAAGGGTATCGAAACTTGATGGGAAAATGCCTACTACATCTACAGTCATGTTTTACCGAACGTGGCCTTTTCAGATTGCCGTAAAGAAGCTCATCTGCATCTTCGCGTGACTGAAATACCTTAAGACTATGCTGCACGATAATTATTATTGCTATCCTACTTATGTAATCTTCTTGGATCGGAAACATATTTCGGAATTTCGGTTAGCATTTAACGAGGCAGCAAATCAACCACACTTACGTGTAATTTTTGCTAATAATATTTTTTGTTCGCCTAATGATAGTCATTTGCACAGCATCGCCTATGTTTCAAGCCATGATCGGGCTTTATTTGACCTATTTTTGCGAACTCAGCGGTCTCAGTGGCAGTCGAACCCGAAGTGGCAAGGACAAGGTTTGAATGGAGCCGACGCCCTAATCAACTGAGCTACGAAGCCCCACTGGGGCAGCGATTTTAACCATATGTGAGTCAAGTTATCCGACCGCTCTACTACAACTTACAGTACGTGGCCTTACTCATGAAAACTTGATGACAGAATCTGATATGGGCATTTTCGGACGCCTTGAACGTGGCGCATTTTGCCTCCTCGTCCAACTCCTCAAAGTAAATATCATTTTCTTATGCAGGAAATGTGTTCCCACAATGCAAAACAATCATAAATGCGAGCGACAATTGACGTCACGATATATTCAAGCTATTACCTATAATAATACATGTACTGGATTTCGGTTGCCTATCTGAACGTCTTTCTTTGAGAAGGGAGAAATTTACCCTTGTGATTTCTGTTGAAGAGAGCTTGTAGCACTTGGAGATTGATTTTCTGTCCGATACTAACCGTGGGAATCAGTTCACCGACACACGACTTATTTTAAAGAACCAAGAGTTTAATCAAGTTTCAAAAGCCAGATTGGAAAATCTGTGCAATCGCGTACCCTAGAGAGTGTTATTAACGCAAACAGGCCAGTCTTCGTTTAGATGGGCCGAAATTGTTTTGACATTTGAAAAATCTTATGCCCTCTCATCAAAGTGAGCATCACCAAATAGTCATTTCCAGTTTTGACATATGAAACAGTACAGTTTGTGCGCTCTAGTTTCTGCATATGCGTAATTTAGAAATGAAACGAGCAAAATGTCCACAGATTCAGCAAAATATCAGTATTTATATGGTTACCCACCGTGCATTCCCTATCTTAGAATGGAGCCTCAAACGATCAAGAACAGTGAAAATGGCCGTAATATAAAGAGGAAGGCATGTTCTTCCGTTTATGGCAGAAAAAAATCAGTATGTTTGAGTGACTTAAAAGAGACGGCCAAAAGTGTCAAATGTTTTCAGCTTCATCGTGCAAAGGCATAAGGCACACAGATGTCGGTCAAGAGTATGTATTTTAAGCACTTCTTAAAAAGGTAACTAATTAGAGAAGGCTTTCTAGTTGATGAAAAGCCTGTTCACCGTTGACTTTTGTGAACGGTCCTTTTTTTCGACAATGAGGTTTCTTGTTTGAGGGAGTCTACACATTTGACTCAAACGACCATCAACGTAATAAAAAAACGCCCTAACACTCGCTTCTTCGGTTAACGTTCTCAAGACGTATCTTATTCTAAAAGATTTGAATGAACACATAATCTAGAATCCGCCTTTACTTTCAGTCGATCGAAAATACAGAAAATCGTGAAGCATTCAGCGGTATGTTCAGACCGGTCTGAAACGCAGCGTAATCCCGAACAAGGGAAAAGTGCAAATTAATTTTAAGGAAGAGAATTTATTTTTATGCGCGCAAAATGGTATGTTTACAACTACATCGGTCAAACCTACATACGCTTATCAGTCACCTACCGGCCTGGCAACATGTGCCTTTGTAAAAACTTCTATTTCTCTGACGTTCCTATGGGCAAAATCAAGCAAAATTCTGCTAAGCTTAATGAATTCCATCTAAGTTAATGCAAAAGCGAGAAAACAAACGGTTTCGCGGGAGACCGCCTCGGAGTCTATCCTCGGAATGTGGATCCTAGGCAATCCGCGATGCCTGACATGACACTAATTCTTAAAGAATATTCGTAAGCAAGCTTCACCCAAACTCTATTGTCAAGCATTCTTCTATTTTCTCTGCCATATTTACTCAGTTTTTTGCATGGACAGATTTTTTTGCGCATCTAACACTGAAATTAACCTAATTTTTACCGTTTTGGCATCTTCGAAGTGTTTCGCTTTCCTAAGATAATTGATATTTTTAAATAATGTAATGCTGCCTTTTACGTTTTCAATTCCGTTAAAGTTGTTCTCTACTAATTTAGATATTGGATCCGTGCATTTGTGACAGTTTGCGAGCCATTAGCAATCACTCGTAAATTCCGACACCTCTCATCGGGTAGGTCACGAAATACAGTAGATGTGTTAACTCATGAAATGTGTTCTAAACTCGAAAAGCTTACTTAATTATGGTTGTACTGTTAACCACCGTGAAGCATGGTCCTTAGATATTTCATTTACTTTGGGATGCCGGCTTTCGATCAAATTTCTTTTCGGCCGCCTGCATTTACGAGTTCTTCAAATTTTAGGCTCTTAGGGAAGGTATAATTCGATTTTAAAAACGTTTCTAATCATGAGATTTTTTAAGACCGCTAAGTGCCCGTTCAAAAAGCATCGTGCCTTTGCATTTACTAATGTTGCTTGTAAAGTTTGCAACATCGCTCAAGTCGACCGCCAGAGTTGATAAACTCCATGTGATCTCTTCCTGATTATGTATAGAAACGTACGATTTTGCATACACCAAAAATATACAGCTTGTAGTTTGGAAACCCTAAATGCATGTTGTCACTGCAGGTCCAGTTCATCATTATTCGGGAATTTGAAAAGTTTTTCAAAACCGAATCATATCGTTCCTTCGAGTATAAAATTGAAAGAAGACGTAGTCGTCTACCGCATTGGTAAAAAATAAATATTTTATGAATATTTTCCATGAAACATATTCAAATTTGTGAGGACATCGGAGACCGATGAGAAAAACTCATACTGCTTAAGTAGTCTTTTTCATAGAGTGCAGTTTTTGTAGGAGGCTAGAAGGAGGTTCGTCCAAAAGTCGGCATCCTGAAGAAACTGAAAAATCTTGGGATTACGATTCACTGTGATTAATATTGCAACCATACCCAAGTAATCTTTTCGAGCTTAAGACACATTTCAGAATTTCGGCTAACATTTCGTGAGCTAGCACAGCAACTGTATATGTAAATGAGTAATTGTGATACAGTTGGCTAACTGCTCAAGCTCAGATTATTAGAGCGTTGACAGCACTCCCGCCTTGTCCTTGTTGTCGTGGCTTCGAATCCTACCAATGTCGCCAAGGTTTTCACCACTGGGTCAAATGAATTATTCAAATCTGCCAAAAAGCAGCCATTAATGCGCAGGTTTACCAGGCTACATTGACTTCAAGCTATTTCTTTTGATCTATAGTTTTCACGGTAACACAGACCTACCTTTAGATTCTAACCGCGAAATCGTTTCTCAGCGAATTACTGGATTGCGCGTCCACGGTTCGCGCCCGATTAAATACCAAGTAGAACTTTCACTCGTTTTTCCAATTTCATCGTGAGAAATTACCGTCATTATTCCCAAACTTACCGAGTTCTTCCCGTAGTACTATACATCATAGGAATGCAGGGACTTGTAAAAATCGTTTATTTTTAGAAACATTATTTAATAATTTTCTACGAGCAGTTGAAAAAGTGTATTAACGTTAGTATGTTTTTCGGATGAGAAGCATTGCTGACCTAGATATGACAGCATGCACGGTGACGGAGATATTAACAGTTCAGCATGAATTCTTACTCCTAGGTTAAAACAGCAGAAATCCTGCCCGTAAATAAACCTACCAACGTATCAACTTTGGAGATCTACAGTTTCTGGATCCTTTTATATCAAGCACATGTCATTTTTAATGCCAGATGTAAACTCTTATCTTTCCTCCCATCTCTCTTCTGCGACTTTGAGCCTAATTAGCGCAGACAGAATACGGATTCCTCTTCTCTACGAAGTACTGTTATTGCCTAAAACTTCGTTAGGACAAAAACAAATTTCTCTCAACGAGAAGCGTAAATAACCCATCAATTAAAAGCTCAGGGCCGAGCTAGCGGTGCCAATAATAGGAAGGGAATCAGACGACAGAAAATCTGAGGTATGTACTTGAAAAGGCTACGCCAAAGTAAGAAAATCGACTTAAGATAAGAAAAATTACCTTTCACCAGTTAACCAAAAGATTACGCTAATAGAACAAGATATGCTTTCCTTAGGAGGAATGCAGAAAGTAAGTGGGTTCGACTTGCGCCCACGTTTTACAGTTTAGAGACTCCCCAAGAAGTGCGTCAAAAAACTAGTCATTAGACATCGTTTTTGAAATTTGACAGTATGTTCAGCAACATCGTTGTTTGTAGCCAATTTCTTCTCAATTAAACCATCCGTCAGAGTAAATCCTGAGAACAATTAAGAGTTGTATTTTGCCACCTAACTCCTGCTAAGAACTACATAATATTAAATGCAACACCCATATAAATCAATCAATACGATCTGACAGGTCAGTCGCAGGAACTAGGAGGTTGCCTCGCTAGAGCGAGGTGGCGATTCACCACTTTTCTCACTTCGCGGCAAAAGCTTAACCTTGCGTTTATGCTCTTCTAGTTCGCTGTCGGTCGTTCATTCGGTGAGTCACGTAAATTGCATAAATATTATCCTAGAAGCCTAACCATGGAGTGGCTCGTGATGTACACTCTTCATCTCTAGTCAGCTGCTCGTGACATCGCCCTGACTCGCCACATCGCTCGTTCGCCAACATCCGTCCGCCAATGACGTGTCCTAGCTGTGTCGATTTAGGACTGAAGGCCATATGCGGTTGTGTCGACCGACAACCTTGAGTTAATGCAACAGATGCATTTGCAGGCCAGGACACTTACACGCATCCATCCCTCAGGTAAACTAACGCACTCACGAATAGATAAACGACCATGGGCCCAGCTTCTACATCTACATGTACATGCAAAGGCAGCGAGTCACTAAGAGGAAGGCAGCCCTTGCTTTGATGCAAAAATACCGGCGTAATTTCTGGCCCCGTCAGCTGTGTAGATTCGAATCCTCATTCTGGAGCCCTCCATGCGCTAACGCTGCTGGGCATCTGACAGCCGATACCATGACTAAGGCATAAAAACTATTTTAATCGACCGACTCACTTGGCAGCCTGCCAGTTATAACGCATTTTCAAAAAGAACTAATTGCCACCGAAGGTGACAAGTTCGTCTCCAACTATCTCGCCCGGTTCAACTAATAATTTGTGGTTAAGTTATGATCTTACGTTGGTTTTCAATTTTGAATATGGTAGAATACACATGGTCCAGGTATTTTTTTCAATTAAAAACGAGATTGATCAAGCCGCTAAACAATCGACTACATCACCGGGACATTATGGTAAACTGACTGGTATTCCCTGCATTAGCTGTCCTTGTAATTGTATAGGTAAGTTCGGGCTACATTTTTGAATAAATTACACTATGTAATACACATACACAGCAATAAGAAGTGAAATTATTTGGTCGCGCATGCCATGGTCGCGCATTCTCGAAAAAAACCTGAAATGTCAGTTTGTTATTCAGTAGGGATGTAGTTTTTAACACCACAGAACATCCAAATTAAATGAATTGAAAACTGCCATAAGCATAAATTAATCTGCATCAGTACTTTTTTGACAAGTTTTACTTTAGATTCATTAAAAAAT
>CACRXP010000697.1:40012-74784 GCA_902702965.1 Spirometra erinaceieuropaei | reverse complement strand
CACTGGGTCAAATGAATTATTCAAATCGGCCAAAAAGCAGCCATTCATGCGCAGGTTTACAAGGCTACATTGACTTAAAGCTATTTCTTTTGATCAATAGTTTTCACGGTAACACAGACCTATCTTTAGATTCTAACCGCGAAATCGTTTCTCAGCGAATTACTGGATTGCGCGTCCACGGTTCGCGCCCGATTAAATACCAAGTAGAACTTTCTCTCGTTTTTCCAATCTCATCGTGAGAAATTACCGTCATTATTCCCAAACTTACCGAGTTCTTCCCGTAGTACTATACACCATAGGAATGCAGGGACTTGTAAAAATCGTTTATTTTTAGAAACATTATTTAATAATTTTCTACGAGCAGTTGAAAAAGTGTATTAACGTTAGTATGTTTTTCGGATGAGAAGCATTGCTGACCTAGATATGACAGCTTGCACGGTGACGGAGATATTATCAGTTCAGCATGAATTCTTACTCCTAGGTTAAAACAGCAGAAATCCTGCCCGTAAATAAACCTACCAACGTATCAACTTTAGAGATCTACAGTTTCTGGATCCTTTATATCAAGCACATGTCATTTTTAATGCCAGATGTAAACTCTTATCTTTCCTCCCATCTCTCTTCTGCGACTTTGAGCCTAATTAGCGCAGACAGAAAACGGATTCCTCTTTTCTACGAAGTACTGTTATTGCCTAAAACTTCGTTAGGACAAAAACAAATTTCTCTCAGCGAGAAGCGTAAATAACCCATCAATTGAAAGCTCAGGACCGAGCTAGCGGGGCCAATAATAGGAAGGGAATCAGACGACAGAAAATCTGAGGTATGTACTTGAAAAGGCTACGCCAAAGTAAAGAAAATCGACTTAAGATAAGAAAAATTACCTTTCACCAGTTAACCAAAACATTACGCTAATAGAACAAGATATGCTTTCCTTGGGAGGAATGCAGAAAGTAAGTGGGTTCGACTTGCGCCCGCGTTTTACAGTTTAAAGACTCCCCAAGAAGTGCGTCAAAAAACTAGTCATTCGACATCGTTTTTGAAATTTGGCAGTATGTTCAGCAACATTGTTGTTTGTAGCCAATTTCTTCTCAATTAAACCATCCGCCAGAGTAAATCGTGAGAACAATTAAGAGTTGTATTTTGCCACTTAACTCCTGCTAAGAACAACATAATATTAAATGCAACACCCATATAAAACAATCAATACGATCTGACAGGTCAGTCGCAGGAACTAGGAGGTTGCCTCGCTAGAGCGAGGTGGCGATTCACCACTTTTCTCACTTCGCAGCAAAAGCTTAACCTTGCGTTTATGCTCTTCTAGTTCGCTGTCGGTCGTTCATTCGGTGAGTCACGTAAATTGCATAAATATTATTCTAGAAGCCTAACCATGGAGTGGCTCGTGATGTACACTCTTCATCTCTAGTCAGCTGCTCGTGACATCGCCCGGACTCGCCACATCGCTCGTTCGCCAACATCCGTCCGCCAATGACGTGTCCTAGCTGTGTCGATTTAGGACTGAAGGCCATATGCGGTTGTGTCGACCGACAACCTTGAGTTAATGCAACAGATGCATTTGCAGGCCAGGACACTTACACGCATCCATCCCTCAGGTAAACTAACGCACTCACGAATAGATAAACGACCATGGGCCCAGCTTCTACATCTACATGTACATGCAAAGGTAGCGAGTCACTAAGAGGAAGGCAGTCCTTGCTTTGATGCAAAAATACCGGCGTAATTTCTGGCCCCGTCAGCTGTGTAGATTCGAATCCTCATTCTGGAGGCCTCCATGCGCTAACGCTGCTGGGCATCTGACAGCCGATACCATGACTAAGGCATAAAAACTATTTTAATCGACCGACTCACTTAGCAGCCTGCCAGTTATAACGCATTTTCAAAAAGAACTAATTGCCATCGAAGGTGACAAGTTCGTCTCCAACTATCTCGCCCGGTTCAACTAATAATTTGTGGTGAACTTATGATCTTACGCTGGTTTTCAGTTTTGAATATGGTAGAATACGCATGGTCCAGGTATTTTTTTCAATTAAAAACGAGACTGGTCAAGCCTCTAAACAATCGACTACATCACCGGGACATTATGGTAAACTGACTGGTATTCCCTGCATTAGCTGTCCTTGTAATTGTATAGGTACGTTCGGGCTACATTTTTGAATAACTTACACTATGTAATACACATATACAGCAATAAGAGGTGAAATTCTTTGGTCGCGCATGCCATGGCCAAGGTAAACCTTACTCTACCAACCCGCATTCTCGAAAAAAACCTTAAATGTCAGTTTGTTGTTCAGTAGGGATGTAGTTTTTAACACCACAGAACATTCAAATTAAATCAATTGAAAACTACCATAAGCATAAATTAATCTGCATCAGTACTTTTTTGACAAATTTTACTTTAGATTCATTAAAAAATCACCTTGGAAATAAGTTAACCATTTAGCCAATACAGAGGTGACTGTTACATTCAGAAAGTCACGGGAAAATTATCTTTTTAATGATGACATTGAAGGAAATTTAAATGTATCAGTAGGCGCAACGTGCACGCCTGGCACTCGATGTTTAGGAAGTCACATTTTATGAAAATTTGGAAAAAGCGTCGCATTTCAATTAAGTGGAAAGGTATTAAAATATTAATTTATACGAGAATTTAGAAGAATTGTTTTTCACTGTGTAGACACGTTGACTGGCGATATCCTTTAAGGTTCTCAAAATGTTTCACGTGCATGCCACTTTTAAAGTGCTACTAAAAACTGCCGCCTTAGTATGCACATATATACTTTCCTCTTCCTAAGGCACAGGTGCTTCCCGGCGGGGAGATTTAATAATTGACGGGGAAATGCATTAACCTATTTTAAAATCCATAACTCAGCCTTATTTTAGACCACCAGATCTGTACATGTTAGACGGGATCTGTAGTTATGTAACTAGTTGTGGTGAGTGCTTGCAGATCTAACTGAAACCTGGTCTCGTACACCTGGTAGCCGAAGAAGAGTGTTACGTATTGTTAAAAAATGCTTCCTGGTTTCATTCGCAGAACTTTCCCTTCCGATATGTCCGCTTCGCAAATTTTTGCATTCATGTTGGAAAGGTACCAGGGAAAACAATGTCATAGGACAAAATAAATTGATCCTTGTAATCTGTAAGGCTGTATAACAGAATAATTATGCCCGACATCTAGCCGCTATAGATAATACTCAGGGATAGGATATTCAACACAATTTGATAAAATGCAATTCAAAATTCAGTGAAGTTAACTAGGATGTTCCAATAAAAATCTTGAATATGTAATTCTAGATCAGAAAAGAAGCAATGGGTAATGGCATTCGTTAGTATAATAGGAAAATACTAGCATGAAACTCAGTTGAAACAGTGCTATTAACAGTCGACATCTCTCGATCGTCTGGCCTCAATGACTTTGAAAACAAGTCTGTGGGTAAAAGGGCAATGTTAAGCAAGTCTGTCGGAATGCGTCTATGCAAAGTCCACCGATTTCTCTCTCCACTTAAATATCCCATTCATAAGACACCTTACGAAGGAACCAGTGATTTTGGGTCATAAATAGATAGTTATTCAGACAAGAGAGGGATGGGTTTTATAAGACTGGCTCAGAATAAGTAACCCCTGTTAAGTTTGTACGTATCATTGACAACGATATCGCCAAAAAGATGAGAATTGTACAATTTCTTTTCCCGAAAATTTTAATCCGGCTTTTTGTTTCGTCATTAAAATAGCAGAAGACATTAATTTACATCCACTGCAGATAACGCCGGTCACAGTAAATATGGTAAATAGTGAAGAAATGTTAGACAGAGTTGTCTTTGCAGACAGAGGTTCTACAAAAATGGAAGAACTGGGTGCATCAGGACGTATAACTAAGCAAATGAAAGGATGCTTTTTGGCCCATTTTATTTTCTTCCTGTTTGGAAAAATATCGAATGATTTGACATTAGACTCCACCTTAAATAAGTGATCTGTATTGATCGTATTGATAAATCCTATTTTCTAAGCACTCGAGACTAATTCCAATTTGTGCTGTTGTTTAAAGTGTGCGTTCTTCCGTCTTATTTAAAAATGATTCTCCTGACAAACTGAGTGTCTGACCTTTCAAGTTTCTATTAAACTTCAGTAGGTGGGTAGGTAGTGAGGGCCACCGTAATAAAAGATTCATTTAAATTTAAACTTCCGGTATGCTTTCAGTAATGCACTTTCTATAGAAAGACCGCCATCTCGCTGTTTAGGCCACTAGAGGCCGCATAGGCAATGATATATTGCAACATGTCAGAGGACATATTTGTCGCAATCAAGGTATCGAACTTGACCTTTTCGGAACCCCTAAATCCTAGTTTTGTAACATTAACCGTCGCATGGACGAAAGTATCAACCTCTGAGATTCTCTATTACCAAACTCGTTATTGGTGCCCACTCGAAGGATCACGGGAATCACTTAACCTATATGTGACAGCGCAGATTTCTAATGGAATCGCGCAAGATGTCGGTAACTGCTTAGTAATTTTCCAGCCTTTTCTGTAGTTCACTTCATTGGCTCGCGAGATTTTAACAAATGTCATCAAAATTCTACTTCAGACACACTACCGTATTATTATCAACCGTGTAGTCTGTCCCTATCGGCAGACGTTTGCCGTTATTTTCGTGATATGTCATCCAGATGTCACCGTCAAAACACCCGAGGGAGGGAGAAAGTATCGAGACGTATTGAGATTCAGTGATCAGCCATTTGTTGCTTACGCCCTCTTCGCCAACAGGAATCAATGTTTATCACAAGCTGATTTATTTAGTCAGACAAGCACACGTTCAGTTTGGTAGAATAGAAGCGCAGGCTGCAGTAAATTCATCGGGATGACTGGGCCTTTAGTTAGATTTCGATGATTCTGCATAACTCACAGTTTTCTATTAATGAAATCGAAAACCAAATGAGCTCAAAAGACAGGAATCTTTTGTTTCAGTGGACAATTCGTCTGACTTTCACTTACCCAAACTCAAAAAGTGATAAGGAATATAGAGAAAGGGCGTTTCCACCATAATCGCAACGCCAGGTTAAATTCCTCAGTCGAGGCCCCAAAAACTTCTCCTATTGCAGTTGGTAAATATCAAATTAAAAGAAGTCTTCTGATTGACATAATTGTGAAACTGGTTAGTTTTGTACAAGGCTCAGGCAAATAAGGTACTCGATAAGTTAAGGATGATAGTCAGGGGCCAAGATTGCTCCAGAGTTGATGAGTAACACTGTAGGGAAATATGATCGCATGCAGCAAATAGCACACTTTTTACAAAGCAGTCGATCATACGATGAAAGCGTTGACATTGAAAGCCACGACACATGATTCAGCAGTTAATACACGCATTCAGCAAATTTTCTCTCTTATTACTCTTACTGAGACAATCAATTATTAATGTTTTATGCGTCCTGAGTAAGGTGGTATAGGAAGCAACAAACGGAGACTACGTGAGCAAATGTTCTCAATAAAGTAGAACCAATAGTAGGGGTCATAGTTTTGCCAGACTTTTTAGTTAAAAATAGAAGACCTCATTCCACTTTTCATTTTTTAATGGGATAATGTCGTGACTGTATTCACAAACACCGACTTCTGAAATACGACAGGACTACGCATTTATATGGCAAATTTATGGTGGAATTTTATCAGATAAGACATACGCCTCATCTTTTGTTAAGACAGTTATAATAAAAGATTTACTGCCCAGACCATCGGTTTACAATCACTCACATCATTCCGCAGCCAAGCGAAGACATTTAGACTACTGCAAGCTTCGCCGAAGGTAGGTAAGATTGTGAAATTCAATAAAAGCTGTTCTTTGGGTTAGAGGATTTGAAACGTCGGAAACTGCGTTGCAGTAGACTATGAGGAGCATGATTACTTCGCAAATGTATTCAGACGGAATAATGTGTGACCAAGATCTATCTTCAAAAACTTCAAGTGTAGTGAATCGCTTCTATAATTATCAGAGTTGAGTCCAAGGGCATGGTGTGGTGTATTCTTTGAAGCTGCTTAGGGCAGATATAGT
Organism: Spirometra erinaceieuropaei; assembly: GCA_902702965.1. NCBI lineage: Eukaryota > Metazoa > Platyhelminthes > Cestoda > Diphyllobothriidea > Diphyllobothriidae > Spirometra > Spirometra erinaceieuropaei. Next base: position 68,724 of record CACRXP010000697.1, on the reverse strand, counting down.
TTGAAAACTGATAAAAGTGACGTCTTGACTTATTCATTGATGGCGCGCGGGCACATTTCCAAATACAAAAGGGTTCCTCCTTCGGTTATTTGTTACAAACACCACTTGCTTTCGACTTTCACTGTTTAAGGCATCTAAAATGATAAGATAGAAGCAAGATACCAACCAGTAAATTCGATCGGGAAAGAGATACCGCGAATTTTCACCTCATTCAAATTCTGCTCGAGTGTTTCCCAGCAATTTGCAGACTCGAATCCATGCGTGAGGCCTTCTCACTCTGGGTTTCGGTTATGCGTAGCTCATGATGCATGAGCACTTTCGTCACCTGTGTTCTTTGGTCCTACTTTTAACAGCCTGCTCTAATCTCCCTTGCAGTAAATAAGGCCTTTGACCATATACAAGTACTCCGGCCCTGCATATGTTTGATGCGGTCAGTATGCGAATCGGGTATAAGTTCCCCTGACTGATTCATTTCGTAAGGCTAAGCAAAAACTTTCATCCTAAAATAATTTCAGACTACAGTTTTCAGTTAAGGAATTACGTTTTGCGCACACGCGTTTTACTTACATCATGTTCTCATAGCAAAGTGATACTTAATGAGCAATCCCAGATGTATGTCAAAAAAGAAAAAATTTCAGAAGTGGAAGCACGGGTTGACGGGCAAATTAGCCTAGCCAAGGCTTAAGCATTTCCTATATTTTGATAGAAAGTCGTGGGAGAAAGACATAGTCATTAAAAACTTGAGCTCTTCACCTGAATATCTACCCGCGGCAGAGATCCCAAGTGGTATGCGAAGCACATGTTTGGTTTCTGATAAAACCGGACTTTTAAATATTACTTCATCTTGTAGACAGTAAGCAGGGTTGCGCTCGTCACTGTCTTCAACTCCTTGCAAAATAATGTCTCAAGCTTACAACCATAAATACTCTCGCCGTAAAACACATCTGTCGATAAAACACCTTACATTCACATAAAATGAGCGGGCCTCATTAGGTATGACTTGCCTAGACTGCGTGCAGCCTCAGCGACGATCAGTGATGAAGCCTTTTTAGATATTTTCTCACCGAAATGCCTCTGCCACGAAGGCGGAGTTAGCATATACATAACAAACTGAAAGCAGAGAGTACAGAGTTTTTTTAACGCCGTAGAGGCAAAGGTCGACTAAACAGTACGTCCATGGAACATGTCTTTTTCCCGCAAATGCGGAGTACGGGGTAGAAGTCCGACTTCTACTTTCGCTTTCGTCAAAGCGGAATTTTAAATGAACCGGTGAGCACGGTTTTGACGGATAGTATTGCTTACAACACCAGAAAAAATAGCTAGGTCCGCATAAAATTTTTCCACTTATCGTCAGTACTAGTACTGTCGAGTGTGAAGACGGTCCTATGTCAAAAGACACAGACTTGGACAATCAAATGTCAGAACGGACCTAAAGTAGAAGACGATGAAAATTTTGAAGGTGTATAGGGATCACGATCGGTATAACAACGAAACCGGAACTGACCCTATCAAGTACGGAAAATTTGCTGGTACTAAATCTGAAAGCAAAATATTCAGTCTCCCAAAGGAATTTATCACTATTTCGCTAGCTGCTTGACAGCTCACACCAAACAGGATTGCAGGACAGTTCACACTTTTAAAGGTAAACACGGTATGCTGTATTTAAGCCGATGGGATGCACTTCTCGAAAACATTATTTCGAAAATCTCTAAATTAACTTCGAAGAGGATAGTAAAGTCTGAAAAAGCATATTTTTCATGAAGAGGTATTCATTTTACCTTTCGTGGTGGACAAATGTGTTACAGTTAAGAAGCGCGAACAAGTCAGTACATAAGTCTCGTTGCCAGTCGCCAACTAATGGCTCTCGAATCTTCGCTACGAATGCTTATCTTCAAACCGAAAGTTCGTCTTGTTTATGCAAGGCCACTGCCTTCTGTAGCTTTGCATACAGATGAGGTGCTAAATCGCCACCTGCTAAGGGAAATTATACAAGGAGCGTTGTATTGACGTAACGTTTAAACATACGGTTGAGTGGCATAAGCTTCTACGCTCCTAATCATTCCACTTCAGTTTCATTAGAGTCCGAAACTAAAAGTATATGTTAATCGTCTGCAGCGCTCTCTTGTCTGAAAGTTGTTCTGATGTTTGCTGCTTTCCCAACCGACTTATATCATGTTTTAATGTTTTACCCGAGCTCCCCACTCAGAATGAAGTTTAGCAAGCTTCTATCTGAGCAAACGTATGGTTAGTGAAAGAAAAAGACTAAAAATCCAATGGACGGTTTGAGGATCAGGTAAATTAGGCGACAGCCTAATTAAAACTTAGAAGTCTTCATCGCGTAACTTTAATCGGCAAGGGCGCTGTATGCGACCCCACTCAAGGGACAAAAACTATGTCATCGTGGCATATTGCATCCTCGCATGTTTATCACTGACGCTTCCACGCTCTCGTAACTAGACGGAATTTAATCCACCCGTACTGTGAAAACAAACTGGAAGAACTGAGAATAGTGCTCAACTCCTGTTTGCACTGCCACCCATGATGATGCCCTCGTCATTCCTCGGGGACGGATTTCTGGTACGTGTGCGGTTTTTCAAGTACAGTAAGTAGAGCTAACTCATGAAATGTCAACTGAAATTTCGAAATATGTTTTCGTTTCGAAAAGATTGATTAAATAGGGTCGTAAAACTAATCAGTCAGCAGTACAATTCTATAATAATTCAGTTACCTCAGGATGCCGGCTTTCGAAAGAACTTCCTTCCGGCTGCATACTGATGTAGCATACATTTTTCTCATTGATTTTCGATGCCCCTAAAAGTTCAATTATACTTGATGGAAAACCTGCATAAAAATATTCATTCTTTCGCTTATTCGGTAGAAAATTATGTCTTCTTTCAATTCTATATTCGAAGGAAGGGTATAGTTCTGTTTTCAAAAACTTTTCTAATTTCTGAATAATTTTGAACCCGCTTGTCGTCACACTTGCATTCAGGGTTTCTCAATTACAAGCCATGTATTTTCCGCGTAGTGAAAACCAGGAATGTCTCTACGGTATTGAGAGGAGACCATATAGGGTTCACAAAATTTAGCATTGGATTTGATCTATACCGTTAACTTCACAAGCCACATTGGTAAATACAGAAACATGACGTTTTATGAACGGCCATTTCACGGTATGTAAAAGTCTGACAATTAGAAACTTTTGTAAAACCGAATTATGCCGCTCCTTCGAGCATAAAATTTGAAAGAAGACGTAATTTTCTACCAAATGAACGAAAGAATGAATACTTTTATGCAGGTTTTCCATGAAGCATAATTGAATTTATAAAGGCATCAAAAATCAATGAGAAAAATGCATGCTACATAAGTAATCATTTTATACAGAGCGTAGTTTTTGTATGCAGCCGGAAGGAAGTTCTTTCAAAAGCCGGCATCCTGAGGTAGCTGAAGTATTATAGAATTATATTGCAACCTGGTTAGTTTTACAACCCTACCTAATTCATTTTTTTCGAAACGGAAACGCATTTCGAAATTTCGGCTGACATTTCATGAGTTAGCCCACCTACTGTAGCTGTAAAGAAATCTAGCGTGAGGACGTGATATGACCCGGTAACATTTATCCAAATGTTTACCTACTTTCGCGCTCTCATTTCCGCCGTACTAAGTGGGGTTGTATGTTGCATCCTTGCCCTTTAATCAAAGATATTCCAGTTTATGATGGAGGTTGGTGGTTGTAGTGGGCCTTCTATCCTACATGCCCCGCTTTATAAGACGCACTTAAGTCGGCACGAATGTTAGTAGGCCAAAAGCTACCGCTCCATCGAAAACAGAACACAAGAGTCGCACTCTCGGACCTAACTTCCTGTTCATGCGGTTGGGTCTACATCTCTAAATTTGTAGACCAACTGCCAAGCGTTTAAGTTTCTGAGTTCTGGTTTGGCCAAAACAAATGCTAAGGCCACGATTCTCATGTGGTTGCAAAAGTCAGGAACTCAGGCTATATTTTCGGCTATGTCATCGGGGGAAGAATATTCCTATGAGTCAAGGGCACTTACGGTAGAACTGTCTGTCATATAAAATTCCACTAAAAGTGGTGCCACTTGTTTGCAGGATTGACATTGTGTGGTTATTCAACAGCAGTTGATTGACTTCGACCCAAATGTTCACTGAACTTTCGAGTCCGACCCTAAAATGTCATGCCCCTGACACCTAACACTATGTCCTGAACTTAATAATTTCTGAAACCATTACCTAGCAATATTGCATGCATTTCTCTACGGTGTTAAAAAGAGACCATATAAGGTTCATAAAATTAAGCAGTCGATTTGAGCCATATTGTTAACTTTACAAGCCACATTCGTAAATGCAGATACATGACGTTTCATGAACGGCCATTTAACGGTATTAAAAAGTCTCACAATTAGAAACTTTTTTAAAACCGAATTATACTCTTCTTGTGAGTATAAAAGTGGAAGAAGACGTGATTTTCTACCGAATAAGTAAAAGAATGAATATTTTCATGCATGTTTTCCATGAAATATAATTGAATTTTCAAGGGCATCGAAAATCAATGAAAAAATTGCATGCTACTTAAGTAGTCATTTTTTGCAGAGTATAGATCTTGCATGCAGCCGAAAATAAGTTCTTTCGAAAGCCGACACCCTGAGGTAACTGGATCATTATAGATTTATGCTGCATCATACTTAGTTTTACAACACTACTTAATTTATCTTTTCGAAACGAGAACGCATTTCGAAATTTTGGTTGACATTTCATGAGTTAGCACAACTACTGTATATATACTACTTAGATTGTTCCCTAAGGTGTTAATATGCCATGCGCAGACAACTGTTTCACGGTCATTACCGATCATCAGCACGCCATAGGCTTTTCATGTACATTATGAAGTGAAGTATATAAACTGGTAAAGTAGGCGCGTGACTCCCACTTTTTGTGGTTGGAATCTTGCTCGATCCCATTCTGTCTGTCCGCCAGCTAGGCTGCTGGTGACAACGAGCATTGTGCAAGAGGACACATACCACATATAAGGTACTTACACGGCAGAAGCAGACAAATGCTCCACGCCAATCACCGATCGTCAGTGACGTGAGTCCTATGGCACTATGTTCGTCGTCGCCAGCAGCTCCATATTAATTATAGTGGGGAATGGGCTGATTTGCCATGGAGATGGATGTCTTCCCGGAATAGGTTTCCCCTATCTCCCCTCATTTGCACCAGTTGACAAACTGATTATGCGTTTTGACGGAGTGGCTGATGCGGCGTGGAAGCCTCCGTCCACCGGTGCCAAATGCATACCGGTCGTCTGTCCCGAAGTTCTTCATAAGGTTGCGGGCTTCCCACATGATCGAGATGTGTACTTTATCACATGTGACATTTCGCCAGTCATAATGGCACAGACAATTTGTCCCGCAAGTATGTCGTGTGCAGGACGTGTGACATTATGTTGATTGCTAGTGCGCTTACACATTTAGTTAAGGAGTCCCATACGTAGTCTAAGTTTGCTTGCGCGCGCGCGGGTAGGAGTTGATTCAAGGAGATTCGGGCTGTGCCATTTACTGTGGATATTCGTGAACGTACATTCGGCCGCATAGGCCCGTCCGGTTCCTCAGTACTTTTGCACGGTGTCGCCAGTTAAGGTATGTGTGACGGGTCTAGGTCGGGATTCGAGGCGCTAGTTCTCTTGTCCCACTGTGATGAATTTGCGGATTACCGATTCAGCCGGTGCACTACACGAATGTGCAGTTGCCCCCAAGGACGGGTGGCGAATGTATCCGCAATGCTTGTAGGGGCGGCGGCGGTGGTGGTTGATCTTTCTGTCCCAACTGGAGAGGTGATCCCTGTGGTACTATTTCGTGGTCGTAGTAATGACGGATAACTTGGACCTCGAAGTCAGCCCAGGATGTGTTTGTGTGGAGTGGCCGACTGGTGGTCTGAGAGTCAGGCCGCAATGGCTCCTTCTTAATTTGGCCTCTGTGGCGTGGTGGTACGCCTAAGTGCGGGCTCATCCGCCGTGCCATCCAGCTGCGCCTTCTCTCATCTCCGGTTTTCTTGACTCTGCTCTGGGAGATACAGCAGATGTTGGCTAGGTTCACTCTCGCCTTGTTTAATTTCCGAGGAAATTAATGCGCGAAACGGGCCTTTTCAGGCACGATCCAAAGTTCGATATGAATATTTGAGCTGAAATCCATCAGCTACTGCGGAATAACCGCTTAACATTCACAAACCGCCAACAGGCAGCCAGTAGTATAGAAATGTGCAATGATTTACCGTACTAACAACACATTAGCTAATTCCTTATAAAAGTGGCAGCACTTTTGCTGAGTATTTCAGCTAATAAATGGTCATAACGGCGACGTTTAGCCAATTTCTGTTGACAATTGGGCGATGCGAATATGAAGGAATCCAGTTAATAATGGTTAGAGGAACCTCCCTTGGAGGTTTCCTGGGGAGTCCCCACCCGACCCGACATCATGCGTCTGAGCAGTGTGCTCTGAGCGCTACAATTATCAGACCGAATCCTGCGTTGAAGGGAAAGACAAATGGCACCAGAATGGGGCTTTATTGTGTACAGAACCCCGAGTAGTCCTCAAAAGCGTTAGTGACTGCTGGCGAAGCCAGGGCTGGTGTTGACTGCGTCCAGTCATGCTGCTTTAATATGCTCGGAGATCTGGCTTAAGAAGTGCCAAATTGGTGTGTGTAGTATTTGCCGAGGGGCGGCGTTCAAGTGGCTAACGTTGCGTTCGAATGTGAGTGGCTTGTTCAAATGGCGCATGGGCAGTTGCGACTATGTGGGCGCACGTGCGTTCGAGTTTAATTCTATCGAGTCTGGAAATGCTCGCTGCGAAGGTGAATTACCATGACGCAATGGTGTCTTGAATAAGGACGCCAGACACGACCATGCTGGCTGTCCGCATCACATCCGTGGTTTAAAAACTCCAGAAGCGCAATTTAAGTTTCCCGACGAAGCATTGATCGACCGATGAGAAAAACTGGCACACCATTTACCCCCTGAACCACAAGAATAACATACTCAGACTAACGCGAGCTCACTCAGCAATAGCGTCTGGCCAATCTCATGAAATATTAACTGAAATTCTGAAGTGTTTTAGATTGAAAGGGGTTACTTGGGTGGGATTCATTTCGACCAAACTATGAAAAATTCGACGACCTCGGTGGCCGAGCTTAACACGGTTGGGTCAAAATGATTTATTCAAAATCTGCGATAAAACCTATTCAGGTGGGACTGTAAGACTGATTATCAAGCAACATAATCCCAAGATATTTCAGTCATGTCATGATGCCGGAGTTTAAACGAGCTTCTTCCCGGCTGCCTGCATAGAAGGAACTAGATAAAAAAAACTACTTAACTAGTATGAATTTTATCCACTGATTTTCGATGACTTCGCAACTCCAAATATACCTTGTTTAAAAACAAGCGCAAACATATTCCCTCGTCTATTCATCTCACAGCAAATTGCTTCTTCTTCAAATTTCATACTCGAGGAAAGCGTACCCTTCGGTTTTAGAAATATTCCTAATTGTGAGATGTTTTAAGACAGTGAAAGGTTCGTTCATACAACATCACACCAGCCCATTTATTAACGCTGCTTATGAAGTTTGCAAGTGGTCGACACGCGTTGCAAAATTTTGAGGTCCATATAGCGTCTTCCTGATAGCGTGGAGAAATATGCGATTTTCTCTACACGGATAGTATGCAGCATTCGGGGATTTGGAAAGTTTGTTGGAAATGGGAGACCCCCTTCGTCAAGTATAAAATTTTGAGAAGACACAGTTTGCTAGCAAATGAGTGCAAGAAAGGACATATTTGTACTTTTTTACACAAAATATATTTGAATTCGTGGACGCATCAAGAATAAACGCGAGAAATCACGCTGCTTAAATATTCATTTGTACCCGATGCGGCTTCTGCAGGCGGCAGGAAGGAAACTCATTCAAAAGCCGGCATCCTGGTGTGGCTAAAATAACATGGGATTATACTGCCTGGCTGTCATTATTATGGCACCACATAAATCCTTTCTAACTGGAAACCCATTTAAGAATTTCGGTTAACATTTCACGAGATAGGTCGCGTCATCTGTAACAGGGGTGGACATGTACTTTCGGACGACTTAGGGACGTGGTGAAGATCGCATGTGGGCCAAGGTTCTCCTGGTTTTAAAGTCATCACATTGGCAACAAGAACGCGAAAACCTAGCGAGTAGACGAAATGGAAGAGTTAGAAAAAAATCATGTTTTCTTAATCTCCCGATTAATGCAGTTTAACAGACAAAAATATGACGAACAAGGTTTTTCAACCACGCAAGCACGACGTAAAACAAAGGAGACAAGAACGTTGCCGCGGGCAACGGAGAGGCATAGACCATGTCTTGGAGCAAAAGTGGCCAGTGAAAAACTGACAAATCTAAACAACTACGGTAACATCTAAGTGAGGCAGAGGGGACTTCTAGTAGGTCACCAGACGAGCAGACGGGCCGCGCATTTGCATGGTTGTGTCAGTGAGTTTTAGGGCCGACTCAGGATAAATGTACCGATAATAAAGGCTAAAAAGGTAAAATCAGGCCACTCGGCCAGGAGAAGTATTACTTAGATTGTGCATAGTTTGGATCAGATTAGCAGGATTCAGGTATGTCAATGTTTACATAACTTCTCTTCTGTGAATGGAATGCACACGGGATAGAGTGGCACGTCTGCCGTTCTGTGGATAACTAGAATGATTTAGCGACTGCGTCCAGGGGATGCCAGATGAGACACCGGTTTTGATCCAATGAGGGGAAAAGAAATGCATATGTGTGGGAAACTCCGTGATGAGGGCTGGCTGACGAGCTATTTCTCCGGGTGCAGCACTTGGCCGTGGTGAGTGGAGTTCATCGCCAGAGTGGAGCATGTCGGAGGAAGGATAACGTCATCAGCGATGGCCGAAGAGAAGCCGCCATTTAACATCATCACAGTGCGGGAGGGGTCACCAGAGGTCACACCGTTAAGAGACATAAAACGTTGGCCGGCGCAGTCATCAACACCGGTGGCCAGATGTTTTTGCGGCGGCAGGGCCCGCAGGGTGGCAGTGGGTTGCGGCATAAAAAGCCTGCCGTTCTGTGAGGGTCCGGAGGCTGCGTGCAGCGGGCCGCCGCTCGAGAGCACGTGCGGCATGTAGAAACCGCCACCTAAAGGAAAACATACACACACCCACCGTGAAACTAAGACAGGTACTGCCAAGCGAAATTGGTAGTGCCTAAAACAATGTTAAGCGGAAGGTGAGCTCATTGGCTTCGCCTGGGCAGTGCTCATCCACCCGTTATGCCACGAAACCTGAGAGACGGCTTTCACTAGCGCAGGACAGTAAGGCGCGATCAACAGAAGTGAATTTTGTCGCTGAAAAAAAACTGTACTCGCTTAACCTTTAAACTCCCAAACGGGCTCGACAGGTGCCCGTCGAGAAAAGTTCTTGTTCCAGAGATGGAGTGCACTTGGTCTCAGTCACTACCTTCTCGCATGAACTGACTGACCAATAATCGAATAACTTTCACTTACACGACGAACCAGGAGCACCGCAAACCAGCAGCTGACAGGGGATAGGTAAGTCGTGTGGACTTTAAATATTTCTGATATCAGTAGAGAGGGAATGACACTAGGCTTCAACATTCGCGTTTTACCGAAACAACTAACAGTACTGTGGAGACCCCGTACCACAAGTAAATGACAAATAGGATACGCAGAACAGTGACCACCTATCAGAAGATTTATGGCAGAAGCCGTCGGAGATGGAGGACGTGCCGGCGTCAAGAAAAAACGTCAAAAAACAAGGTAACGGTACCACCAACAAACAAACTGAAGTCGGAATGAACGGTTCCGATATGGCAAAGCAAAATTAATGGCAGCTGAGCACGCAGGGTAAAGTGGCAGTTCTACTTACTGATATTTTTTGTATGTCTACGGGCCCGGAAAAAGTGTTAATAATAGAGGACAGGCGGATTTACAAGGAAACGCGGGTGTCGAAATTAACCGCAACAAAAAAGCTTAAGAGTCGGATCCACCACTCTGTCGACTACCTTCCAAGTGAGCGTAGTTGGCATGAGGTGAAATTTGGAGAAACCACGATGGCACAAACCACTTACACACAGACGAAGAAAGAACAAGAAACCACTAACAATGGATAATGAAAAGGAAGGACAACATGTCACGGATATGACGCCTTCAGTATCGAGAAAATGGTTCAGGCAAAGCCGAACTCAAACGGAATTCAGAACTGAGGCCCTAACCTTCCAAACGTCAATTCGACCGTAGGTACTGAACGCTGAAGGAGTTGGAATTCTGACAGAATCCACAGATTGTGCCTCGACAGGCTGACAAAAGACGAGAACGAAGCGATTCATACTCGCACACAAAAAAACTGTAAGAACTGGAAGTTGTCCGAACGGAAATAGTCCCGTTCTTTCCCAATTCTTTCGGCAAACTTATTAAGCACTACCCGCTTCAGAGGCAGCGGCAAAATATCTCGACGAAACACGTATCTGAGCTTTTAGCTAACACCTGTGCTGTCACGTATGGCATATCGTGCCGCCTAAGCACTGTCCACTTCAACCTAATGACCACCCAACCTTCGCAGGTGAAAGTCAGGCAGTAGTATAAGCTGAGCGTTCCCGACATCTTCCAACCGACATGTGCTCGACTGTTTTATGCTACTAGCAGACGCAAACGCAATGCACCATTATAGATCTCTTATGCTTTCCCAAGTGATTCCACGCGAACTGTTCAAGTAGCTGTCGAACGCCTAGCAACTGGATCATGCAGCAGCAGCGGAAAATCGGCAGGGCGCGCAGCCTAGCTCATAGTACCTGGGCTAGGAGTGTGGCAAGACAGTGTTCCGAATAAACCGCATACAACTGCTAGACTTGGAAATGCAGGCACACGGAGTCCCACTGAATTTGCAGTGTGTTACTCAAGTGTTTATATAGAAATTGGAGATACGTCCGATATGTGCCGTTTCGACGACTTTACTTCTAGCCTGTCTACTGAGATCGATCGAGACGATAAGGCAAACTGAAAACTGGAGTGTTGACAGGAAGCACGTGGGGCACACTGGAGACCCACCTAAGAATCAAAACTCTGGCGTTTCCGTCATGCAGCAGTGGAAATAGGCGTAGCACGCACAGAATGAAACGTGATGACCGAAAGCTAGATGATCAGTTGGGATATCTCGAACGATGTGCGTTTTACTTGTTAGATTAACACGTTCCGGAAAGTCTTGTTCTCATGCAGAACATGCTTCGCGCTACTTTAACAATGAAATTGCATACGATTTTGACGGTTTGACTTTCGCTAAAATGTGTTGTCGAAGCTGGAAGGACATAGTGTTAACTATACGGAAAATAGTTCGTTATTTATGTATCCATTCTCTAGAGCAGAGACTAAAACGGTTCCAGTATAAAGAGAAGACGTACTTTTGTTGTTTGCGACAGAAAATTTATCAATACCCTTTTACGGAAGTGCACAGACGAGAAAAATATTCTGACTTCCTTTCGGACATTCTTTGAGGAAATGACAGGGAACATGGCCATTCATCAGCGAAATACCCTAGTCAAACATATTTTGATTTCATAGATGTTTTTGGCTGATTTTGAATAATCCATATTGACCCAACTGTGAAAAACTCGGCGCCTCCGGGGGATTCGAACCCTTACTGTGTAGGTTCGAATGCCGCCGAGGCGCGGAGTTCTTCACAGTTGGGTCAATAGACATATTTTGACTCTTCGTTTGATTAAGATCATAGTAATTCTGGGCGAACACCCATACCCTTGGACAAATAGGCCTTATGTTTAAGTTTGTCCATAAATATGACCCAAACCACCATCTGCATAAAAAAAGACCGTTCAAGAAGTCACTAACCAGGCAGAAACTCTCAGGGACCGTCTTCTTTTGAAGGGCTTGGTAAATGTAAGCCACAGAGCCTATTATACCAGGCAATTGACTGCGAACACCGCAAACAACAAGACATTCACCAGTATCGGGGAACTCAAGGGACTGTACAGCCGCCATAACACACGAGTAATTGCGAGGGAAAATTACCTTGATACACAGAAAATGGCATGCTGATGACTTCATCTGACAAGTGCATTCTAATTCCTTAGTTGACAGCCAGCTTCTCGACAAGGAAAATGTTGTCGTTGTGACGGCCATATCGGAAAAATCAAGCCAAGCTGCATCTTGAACAATGCGAAAGAGGAAAAATTTAATTGAATTCTAGTGACACCGCTTTGAAACGCGTAAACAAACTCCAAGCAGCTTTTTTTCCGCGCAAATTGTCCCTCGGTTATTTTGTTAACGAAAATGTGTAAAAGGTTTGGGCAAAAATTGAACCTCTAGTCTCGGACAATCTTATGCGTCAATATCCAGCATAGATGATATCTGTATACTTGCACATAATTTTCTAGCTGTGGGAATTGAACTAAATGAGGAGGGTCTACGAAATAGGTCTCGTGAACTTAGCGAGGAGAGATATGAGTAAGTTGTATAGCATAGGAAGACAGGAAATCTCCTACCTTTAGGCATGCTGATTTGCAACTTCGTGAAATTATGTCCACCAAAACCAAATAGGAGTGGTTAGAGGCATTCGTTTGCTTTACTGGACTCATAAATCTCAAGTATATACTCACGTTCTAAAAGAAACAGTGAAAAGGTCTACCAGAGAATGGTCATTTAAGTTTTTCGCTCATTGTAAAGTGTTTTTATGCGCGTCCAGTTTTTTTCAGTCGACAGGTGATGCAGACGCGTGAAGGACACCGCGTCAGGCGCATAATAAGTATTTTAATGTTCATACGGCCACTTTGCAGCGCATTTGCATTTATATTAGCTGGCCCAGACGCAATACGGGAAAATTTAACCATCTCAAAATAAAGAGGGGAAAGAAGTCATTGGCCTCTTTGCAGATGAATAGCCGGTAACATGCACAAGGTTTTAGTATTTTCCCAAAGCTTACTCAGGAAAAGATGAACAATGCAAGCATTCGTGTGCGAAATACTCTAAAAGGTGCCTATTAGAGACGGGGCTTATCATTGAAGGTGTTTTGTTTTGCCGAAGCCTTATTTGCAACAGGCCTTGGTTCTGGAAGTCCATTATCCTCAGTAATCAGATTTCAAGTCTAGGTGAACTAACAAATATGCCTACAACTAACATTTGCTGAAAGAGGAACGTCTAAGAAGTCGTTAAATGAGCAAAGGCCCCTGTCAATTGTCTTATTTTGTGAATTAGGTAACTACAAAGGACAGGTAGTTGACAGAGACCACCCAAAACCGCAAAGTATCCACTCATATTTCAAGGACGCCTCGAGGATCAACCTAATCCACTTTCGCCAGAAAGTAGGCAGCAATTCTACGGAAGGAATATTCTCCCCATGCACACGATGGTATATGAATGCCACCGTATAACTTAGATTGCGTTTTCCAAACACAGTTCACTTTTTTTTAGTCCCTGGCCAACATCTGAGCAAGTGATGGTACGAAAGTGCTTATTCATACGACACCCAACCCAGGAAGCCATATAAGGTCATCTTTCTCCCGACCAGGCCCGTATCGAACAAATAAAAACGAAAAGCGTCAATACTGCACAAACGCATGGTCGTCGAAATCTTCAAAGTGAGGTTTAGACAGTGTTTGCTTAAACGGAATTGCTGTTCAATTTTTGCGTTAGCACGCATTACACATTTCTACAAATCATGCTTGCCCGTCGGACAAGCACTTTTGCAGATTTCGTACTTCTGCCCTTCATAAACTGTGCCGTCTCTGGCCAACGTAGTTTAAATTCTTCCAAGTTTTTGCGTAACTGAGGATTATATTTTATCAAGGGTTTTAACTGGTGAATTTAAGCCAACTTCCGAGCTATTAGAAATTGTTCGTGAGTTTACGCCTATTTCAGGCGACAGATCAACTACCCTGCGTTCAAGCCGGCAAAAGTCTTATTCTACCTTACACAGACGCCTTAAAATCAAATAAGGACACCCAGAAGTATCTGAGACATGCAGGGTGGCAGCCGGCATGACATGAGCCCGTAGTGCAGTGGACGAGGAGTTGGTCGGCGATCAACCGACTCGAGTTCAAACTTCAGGTGTGCGTCCTGGTTTGGGGGTATCATCGACTGAGAATGGCAAATAAGTCAGGAATAGCGATTTCACTGCCCCTGTCTCTGTCGGTCAAACACCTCCATCTTTTATCAAGCTAATCGAGCATCCTTTGACGCGAGACGTAGCAGCTCCAAACTAACAACCTGTCTAACTGCGAATACAGGGAAACCCATGTCAGGTCTCAGCACACGTGTGGAACACTAATTAAGGGGGAAAAGAAATCGTAAATAATGGATTTCCTCACGATATCCCTCTGCCAAAGTGCATTCCAACCTGTTGTTAAGGCCTCGCGGGTTTTCCTTGCGTCTTCGTTTACTCAGCCATTGTCTAGTGTTCGTGCGTGCCTAGCAAAATGGCTCTGATGCACGGCCACCGTGGAATCATATAATCATGGCAGAGGGGAGTTAGGTCAATGAACAAACCACCATTACTGCGTGCTCGGCCATCTGCATCCGGCGTCATCTCCCAGTTTCTCCGACGTAGTTGCTCAGTCCGCAACTACACCAGATCCGGTAAACGACTCCAGACGTTTTCTGCCGTGGTAGTGGGTCTTTCGGCCTCATGACCTGGGCCTGATGGTTGCTTCCTGCCTGTGTGTAACCCCAACTCCAAGTAGAGTGAGAAGGCGGCTGACGGCTTCCGAGACGTTCTTCACGTATAAAAGAACTTGCCAAAATTTGAGGCTGGTTGGAACGCGTTCGACCATAGTGTTGTTTACAGTGAAGCAGGTTACCGGAGGGGGCTGTCAGAGTTAAGCTGGCACATGACATCGTCCTACCTTTCAATTTCCACCATCCCAGGGCTCACGATCATCCAGGATCGATGAACACTCCAAATTTTGTCAAGGTTACACTTGGTCGGTTTAAGACTCGATCTCCTGGCTTCAAGGATACAGATAGGTGCTTTAAACAGTTCGGCCGCTACCAGGTCACTATGCAGCAAGCAGGGTGGTACGGCACTGCGCAAACTGAGTCAGGCCCTGCGACACAATTGCTGGGACATGAGCTTTATTCGACCAACGTTTTGGACTCTGGCTCGAATCCATAATCAGTGATAATTGCAAATACGGGTAGTTCATGCACAAGATGAACAAAGCTCTTGTTCCGACGATCGTGGTTCCCTCTTCACGACTGCTTCCTGGAGTTAGACCCGTCTGACCGAGGAAGAAGAAATAGTGTTCTGAGATACGTACAACATACCCAGGTGGAGCATCGACTGTCTACCAGTCGCAATTCAAGCCTAGTTCGCTGACGACGCTGGGTGAGGTGTGAAGAAGGCAGATCCCTGGACACTTTAATGCACATTTGGGAAAAGTACCAAGCCCTATGGTTATTAGACAAAAATGTGGTCAAACAACCAGCCACTAGCGAACTTTTATCACGCATACCTCATGACTTTATATCCACAATAGCTTTACTTTGGTCTATGCAAACAATGCATCCCAGCGTCGGAGTGCAGTAGTGAGCGAGCGATTGAACCTCGATGATGTTGCTTCAGACTTATTGTCGAAACCTATGTGTGCTGCATAAGTTCTTGGTCAGTCTGACCAGCCCGTCCTTGGTAAGGTTGAAAAAATCGAGGCGAAACGAAAAGCAGGTAGAAGTTGTGGCGGCCATCGATTGCACAGGACATGAAGGCGTTGACGCTACTTCAATCTCTTTCGTGCTTCCTAGGGAGTCGAGGACGCAACCGACAACAGTTTATCCGGCTTCAGTGGTTGTGAAGGAATAAGCTTCCGGCAGCCATGCCAAGCGTCTTATCACTTATAATATGGACAGTTACAGTGTGTGGGCTAACTCATGAAATGTCAACCGAAATTCTGAAATGCGTTTTCCTTTCGGAAAGATTAATTAAGTAGGGTTATAAAACTAATCAGCTTGCAACGCACCGCTATAACAATTCAGTAACCTCACGATGTCGGCTTTCGAACGGACTCCTTTACGGCTGTGTACAAAAAACCACGCATTGCAAAAATGACTACTTGAGTAGTATGCATTCTTCTTATTGATTTTCAATGTCCCAAAAAATGCAACCATATTTCATGGAAAACATACATAAAAGTATTCATTCTTTTGCTCATTTGGTAGAACACTACGTCTTCTTCCAATTTTATACTCGACGGAATGGTATAATTCGGTTTTAAAAAGTTCCTAATTGTGAGATTTTTTATGACCGTGAAATGACCGTTCAGACAATGTCATGTCTCTGCATTAACCAATGTGGCTTTTAAAGTTACCAATGTGGCTCAAACCCACTGCTGAATTTTATGAACCCCATATGGTCTCCTCTTTATACAATAAAGAAATGTGTGGTTTCCCGTACGCGGAAAATGCACGGTTGGTATTTTGAAAACCCTGAGTGCGAGTGTAATGGCAGGTCGGGTTCAAAATTATTCGCGAATTGGAAAAGTTTTTAAGAGCCGAATTATACCATTCCTTCGAGCATAAAATTGGAGGAAGACGTAGTGTTCTACCAAATGAGCAAAAGAATGAATACTTTTATGTATGTTTTCCATGAAATATGGTTGCATTTTTTGGGACATTGAAAATCAATGAGAAGAATGCATAGTACTCAAGAGGTCACTTTTTGAAATGCGTGGCTTTTTGTATACGGCCGTAAAGGAGTCGGTTCGAAAGCCGGCATCCTGAGATAACTGAATTGTTATATCGGTACGTTGCGAGCTGATTAGTTTTATAACTCTACTTACTGAATCTTTCCGAGAGGAAAACGCATTTCAGAATTTCGGTTGACATTTCATGAGTTAGCGCACCTACTGTATCTTTCTTAACTGTGGCAGCTGGAAATTGATGATATGCAGGAACGCGGTGAACTTACCGCGGTTGGGTAACGTAGTTACGTTGGGCATTACACAGCCGCCTGCTGGGTCAGCCGTTCCACCTGGCCAGTACTCCTGTGCTGGATAGAGGGGGCCATTGCAAACGGGCAGATAGGCGCCCTGCGGTCGTGCCGCCGCAGCAGGGACCTTCAGGTCATCATCCGGGCGCGAGGTTGCATAGGTCTGCGGAAGATGCCGAAGACCAACAAAGTGTGGTTCCTGCTGTTGCATTATGTACTGCTGCTGCTGCTGCTGGTAGTGACGCAGGTGAGGCTGCGGCTCTTCGCCCCCCACCCTCTGAAGGTCACTCTGGGCGTAGTGACAGGCATCGCCCTGGTACAACGCCATGCCGACACCTCCTGCTGCGGCCGGTGGCGGTGGTTTGTATGCCACGGCAGCAGAGTCCGAATTGATGGTACTAGGTGGGGGCGATTCAGGCGCCGGGGGTGGCGGGTACTGCGGTGGTGGGGGGATGACCCCGCCGAAAGGCAAGAGGATTCCGCCGGGGCCGGCGCCACCACCACCACCACCTCGTTCGGCGGGATTGTCCCGTCGGCCCGGCTGACTACTGTGGCCTTGACAGCGCAACTGCTCAATAAGGGACGCACTAGCATAGGGCGTGACGGCATTGGCGTCGTCCAGGGCAGAGGGGTCGTCGATGCGCGCCTCGCCGGCGCCTTTGTGTAGGGAACTGCCGTTGCTGCTAGAACTGGTTGATCGGCCAGTGGCCAGAAAGATGCTACCGGTAGACGTGAACTTGGAGTTTTCTTGTAGAGGTGGAACTAGAAAGAAGGAAAGAAAGAGGGGGGGGAGGTAGAGAAAGGGGAAAAGAGGTCAGTGTAGTTAAAAACCAACAATTTCAGCTTAACTGGGCCTTAATTAGTAGGTTGTGTTACCCTAAGCCACTAAAAAAAGGATGGTGAAGCAGTGGGGAGCACCGAGGCCGCATGGATGCATGGAAACATCAGCGATCTGTGCAACCTGAAACCACGCCTTGAAAATGTTTGGCATCGCGCAGTGAATAAAGTCGTAACAACGTTCGAGAGATAAACTGAAGTTGAGGTCAGCCGTCCGGTCAATTTTAACATTACCTAAGAGCTACAATGCATGGAGTGAGGCCGATTCCCAGCCGGGCAGATATTCGTAAGGACAAGTGGTGACTTTGTGTCTGATGTCAAATGTATTACTTTCCGGAACTAGGTCCTTGGTCGGGGTAATCTCTGTTCTACCTAGCCCATTGTATGTTAACATATATTACGTGCTGTGTACTCCAAGTCCGGATTCTACATACAGAAGAAAAGAACACAGTTACCATAAACAAAGGGAGTGCTCTTGACCTAGGCGTGGTTCAATGTGAGTGAATTTTTGCCAAGAGGGAAACCAGGTAAAATAGGGGCGTATTGCACTTCTCGCCACTCTAGCAACACAGACGAAATCCCAAGTGGCGTCCTAAACTGACCTAAAGAAGAAAACAGGATCCTAAAGATCCCCGTGGCAAAAAAACGATCGAATTCCCAAAAATATCACAAATTGGTATAATTAAATAGCTTTCACGAATAGAACGAATCGCATGGAAAAGAAAGCAATACGGTATTCGGCGTTCGAAAAGCTCTCCAACGTCTGTCAATGGTAGGTTGAGGAAAGGGTCAGCGGAGGCCATCTGCCGTTATTTTAATAAGGATTAGATTAGCTGGAAGAATATGCATAACCGTGCTGGACAAACAAAGACGAGGGAAGGACTGGGACAGCTACTTTCCCTAATTTGGTTACGCCTCAATTCCGCCAGCTATGCCCGACCAACACTATAAGTGGAAAAAACAGGTATGCACACACACTCAGTGCGCGGACAGTCCGCAGATGAGCTCTACGCCGTAGGTCAGTCGAATTATCTAACCGAAGACCATCTGGATTTTTTTTAACTGCAAGGCCCTGCCCGCATGGAGATATTTACTCGATATCTAAATCGCCGTAAGCCACGGGGTCCACACATCGGAGACTTGCGCAGGAAGTTGTTTATAACAAAGCAGACCTTGGTCGCACCCGCTCCACCATTTCCACGCTTATGGCGTTCCAGTAGCAATACAAAAACAAAACGACTGGAGAAGGAGATGAGAGAAGAGCCTGGAGTGGCTTCAGTCACAGTTGTGCGCACCACATGCATTCTCGTCCCAACTCCATATGAGCTAGTCTTCAGAGGATGAGATGGATCCGGGTCTCTCAGTCGAGAAGGCTGTCGTGATGGCCACACGGGGACGGGACACTGTAGTCTGGTTTGCAGTCCTTACAAGCCACAACTATACGCGCGTCGTGATAGTTCAGGGCACAGATGGTTACACATATATCATGCTGAAACTAAACACTGCAGTTGGGGTGGATGAGCTCAAATTTCTCTGACCAGTCCTATGAGCCATTAGTCTGTCCGTGTGAACCCGACTCAAGATAAGACTGGTCGCAGAGCCTGACGTAGCGCAGAGCCACTGTCTAAGGCGTGCCACACACGAGCGGAATTTCAAATGCGTGAAGGGCCTCGTAAAGACGCATCAATGAGACACCACAGTCTGACACTTGCTACAGATGAGGCGGAGTTTGTTCGTTTACTCTCGTTTAAAGGCAACAGCAGGCGCAACCCAATTAGTCGGAAATGCCTCCTCCAACAAGCAGTTTAGAAATAATGGGAAGCCCCGTTTAGCCGTCACAAGCGATCGAATAACGACGAGCAATAAACGATTGAGAGACACTACCGACAAGACAAGATGGATCATAATGATTTAAATCTTCCAAGGTCCCATCAATGTGCTTTAATACTGCTGATGGCAACCGGCTGGCCAGTAGCTAACGGCAGGGTAATTGGCTTAAAACCCAATTATCAAAGTCCGGTTGCGGATTCTGGCCCTCCCGGTCTGGACGCACAACCAGCGCGAATCAGTCACTAATAAATATCGTAGTCTGTCCTGCCAGTCACACCTCTCTGGCGTAAGTAGTGCCTACCGTGCTGTAATCTGTTCTGAATTATTTATAAATAAACCTCTTTAGGCTGTTTTTTTTCAGTTAGTGAAACGGCCACAACCTTACACGGTTTACTGGCCGATCACGGAGCTCGCGAAACGAAGCAAAACGAAGAACGAGCGTGACCATCAAAAAGAGAGGACAGGTCTTTGAAGGGCCGATGCCCTTTTCATTATCGCAAAAACCTAATTGTATACCCCCACTAAACTGCCTTATAGGCTGCTGCGAGTGTCAGCGCGACTGGATGAGGGATGCGGTCAGCTCTCACAAAGTTTGACATTCAAAAGGAATTCCGGTCAGCCAACAGCCGAAGAGGTAACCTGGTTTGCGCTTCGAGGTAAAGAGACAGCAGATGCAAGGACAGCAACATGGGAAGACAGAAGAACGAATTAAGACCATAAGTTGGAACGCATGGAGGATTGCCTGAAGTATACGAATGAGCCCGCATGCAAAAGATCGCGGGGGGCTGCAATACTGACTAGCACGTAACTAGCAAACGTAACTTGCACATTGTAGGAAGGTGGCTGCTGGCTGACAAAGCTTCCAATCCCCCATGAAAAGCTTGTTAATGGAAATATATAATTCAAGTACTGAAATTTTCCCCATCCTTTTTAGCATCAAAACCTTAGACGTATGTCCCAAAATACAGAAATAAATCTCTTACACCCGCTGCGTGTGGAATTACCTTTTCAAGCCTGGCACTTAAAGGAGTAATGATGAGCTGAAAACTTTAGTACTTCTTGTATATTTTCAAAATAAGTCTGCGTTTTTACCTACCCGTAAGTTTTCCAGACTACGTACTATGCCGCACTATTTTTTTCGTCCCTAGAGAGAGAACTCCCAGTTCACATAAAACATTGCAATATGCACTAACAATGTCAGAGATGAGATCTGTAGCCGTCATGGGCGGCCACACACCAATGTGCGGTTGGTAGTTCAGGTGCGCTACCCACTGAGATCGAAATGAGTGTTTCGGACTTAAGTAACGTCGTTAACCCGTCGTCCCACTCTCGGGGACTTTTCCCAGTGATACTTCACGACTACTCAACGTACACTGGTATCCCTTAGGAAAGTTAGAGGGCCTAAGAATTCAACATCGTTAGCCTCTTCATATAATGTCATCTCTGTATTGCGTAGAAGCAGTTACCAGTAAAGCTGTCAAAAAAACTTACTCGAAGCAATCAGAGGCATGTTCCCATCGCTGCAGAGGACGAGCGGAGTGCTGGACTACTAATCAAGTAGCTAGGCCGTTTCTATACAAGGCATTGTGGAAGTCGACGCTAATTTTTTTCGGTTTGGTGCGTTTCAATCAGATAAGATTGGCAACCTTACTCCAATTTAATGAAGTAGGCAGACATACTTCAGGCATCCCAATTGCAAATTCCCTAAAGCAGCTGCCACTTACACTATCTAGCGCAATCTTAGGATGGAATGAAAAGCATTTTACATTTAAGAGGTTCATCAGGACGGTGTGCAAGGTGTCCGGCCCTTTGTGCCCGAACCTGCAGAACCGACTAGCCCCAGAGGCAAGTAGAATTACTGCCCTTGTCTCCATTCTACCCAACTATCCCCTCCCTCCACATCGATGAGCCCTTCATCGGGCGTCTGTCGCACCACCCTGAAACATGCTGGAGACGTGGTGAGTAGGCTTACATCTAGCGGGGGACTACGCTGATATGACTAAGCTAAGGAAGAGGAAGTGGATGGGGGGGGGGGAAGATGCGCCAACAGACGCAAGCGACAAGCGCTTGACGACACTGACCCATACAGTCCACTGGAATGAAACGACTGTCATTAATGGGCAGACGAGAAACCTACTAAACGGGTTAATAGCGTGAAGCGGTGATAGGCTTCGGCCTACGAAGGAGGGAATTCAGTCGGACTCAGGGGGACACAGACATAAGGCAGGAACGACGTGACCACAGCTTGAGAGCTAAAGGAATCGAGGGAGCGAAGAATGATTAACGCACAGAAGGCTGCCGCATATTGAGTTGTGTACGGACTTACACGTGAAAGCAATGCCGCTACGCACTTCTCACTACTACCTAAGAGCGACCGGATAAAGGTAAACACACAGTAACAGGCTAAAAACTATCGTGGAAATACCTCGGTCCCATGTGAGTTTGATTAATGTGCTGTGGATCGGCCTCGCCGACCACCAGCTTTATCAAAATTACTCAATCGCATCAAGAGACTCAGTTTCATTGGTATATATGTAGCCATTCTCGCCCTCGCGAAATTAATGCTGAGGGTAGGCGTCGTGTAGACAGTACATGCAGATACAATACATTTCGGGGTACCACAGAAAATAAGGACTGTTACAAGTAGGATCCCTTGCTCTCGAGAGTTGCGATTATCCGTAAAGACTAGGAACTGGAAGCAAAAATGTACTTCTGGGAAGAGGTTCGTAGAAGAAAACCAGTAGGTTCGAGAGCACTATCAGATAAGTCTGAGTTCGAGCTTGAATAAAGGATCAAATTAGGAACTGAATTGTTACTATTGGTGGTTTACCATCTGTAGGACCAGGTATTTCTGACAAAATGGTTACACATGGAATCGATCTTCTTTGTCCCTGGGGTGTGGAAACGAATTTCCTTAATTTGCTTAATTATTCTGTAAACGAATGAGGGCGAGGAGTCGACGGACATGGGGTGTGAAGTACCTGGTGTTGGTATTAACAGTGCTAGACTAGGACTGAAAAAAACTGCGTATTCATGGCGAAAACCAAACCTGTTCAGAAATAGACTGCTGATGTCTATGGAGATTTTAAAATGAAGGAGTGCGCCCTTCGTGCAGGGTATATG
Source organism: Spirometra erinaceieuropaei (assembly GCA_902702965.1). Classification (NCBI taxonomy): domain Eukaryota; kingdom Metazoa; phylum Platyhelminthes; class Cestoda; order Diphyllobothriidea; family Diphyllobothriidae; genus Spirometra; species Spirometra erinaceieuropaei. The sequence goes on along the minus strand of CACRXP010000697.1, from coordinate 45,923 downwards.
AATAAGACTTTACAGCAGGATGCGGAAGTTATCGAATTATGGAGAAATGAAAAAAAAACAGTGAGATCAGACATTCATTTCTGCGTAGCAGTTACACATTCCAGATTATCCTGCAGCTGGCAAAAAGTCGATCGGGAATGCATTAACCATACGCTGAGCCTGCAGATCACAATACAGATGGTGCTAAAAATGACAATAACAAAGCAGAAAAGTGAGTTACAGACTTCGGCAGACAAAGTTCAGGAAGACCTGGAGCCGAGAAAAAGAATAAATTATCCGTTCTTCAGTTGACACGTGCAATTTTTCGCATGACTGTGGACAATATCCGTTCAGGCGACTGAGGACAAATAACTGTATGAGTACTCAACGTGTCATAGCAAACTGCCGTGAACAAGACTATAATGACTGCTTCATCATGGCCACATAGAACCAAAATGCAGGAACAGTAAGATTACTTTGACGGACTAAGATCTGTGGGTTAACACATAAAAGCATCAAATTCAAGAGTCCAACACCCGCCGCACGCCATGGGCAAAACCTGGTTTTCTAATACGACATATGCGGGGCGATCGAGATCAGATGCACACATGTTGTACCAGTAAGACATGTTGCAATAACTCCAGGCGGAAAATGGTAAGCAGTCGATAAGGCAACCCTTATCTCATTTTCAATGGTCTTTAACGCTTATCCATTGCAGGCTGATTGGCCTGCACTAGGTCAAGGCATTCGCCATAAACAGAAGTTAGCTACTGTCCACATGCTACCGTCAACGATGAATCCAGCTGCTTTTTGGAGTTGGGAATGCGCAAAGAAATCAACGCCAACAAAAATATCGAATAGGACACCATAAAATAGGAATATCGATCCACAGCATAGTATATTCCATATAAGTGGATAGCCGTACACAAGTCGATACTTCTATTCATCTCCTAGTCCCACAATTAGCTGTCTACGCTTTATCTCCTCCCCTCGTATGGTGCGGACAAAGCTCCTAGCATCGAAACCTAATAAGGCGCGACAGCTATTCCGAGGGCTTTCAACGAGCCCCACCACTCCCCTAAGTACGACGGCCGCGTGACGTCTTTCAAACGAAGCAGCATTAAGTGGGGGTGTGATTAATGAAGCGTCGCTTAATTTATGGGTAAGATATGGATAAGCAGTAATGACAAAAGGGACTCGAAGACAGTCATGGCCAGAAGCCACCAACAACCCGGGCGAATTGTCAGACATCCAGTCGGGGGACCTACAAACATTAAGTCCGTGCAGGCGTCCATCCTTAAAATTCTAGTCAAGAGCCATTTGTAAGACGAAATAGAAAGGGTAAGGTATCGCCCCCTCGGAACGTACGGAATAATAGGGATCATGGTGAGGAAAAACTCGGACGAAGCATATAATAAGGCCGCGAAAGTGGAACTATCGCAGAGGTACGTGAACGATAAAACATGCATAAGACCAGAAATATGACTGTCGCGATGAACGGACAGAAGATATACCGACTGAAAGTAGTGCGTTGTCAACCAACGCGGAAGTGGATCCCCCTTATAAGATAACCGTTAGAATGGCTGAGATGAAAGCTAAAACAAATACGCGTGGCCACACTGACGACCGCAAGCTATCAGAGGCTGGCGTGGCCATAACTTAAAGCGGGAACAGCTATGTGAAATAAACATGTCTAATGCAAACATTAACGAGTCGAATACCTGGCAGAAATAGGTAAGCTTTAAGTATTTACACAGAGAACCCCCTTGTCTTGCACACACAACCAAAACCCACGCTAAGCCTGCTGGAACACATGTCCTTCCCCTCCCCCCCCCTGCCTCTGGTGTCTTACATCCGGGGCTGTGCATATTGGGCGTAAACCATGACTAAAATTCGCACTCCGACAAACGAAGCATAGCGGCCTGGCCTGCAACCAAACTCATCGTGAATGCGTGTGCGAATATGCGTAAGGACAATGTAGAACACGCGCGGACAGACAGCCCTGGGCGTAGAACACATATGCAGTCGAGGTGCACACCACGAAACGTCCTAAGTGTACACAAGTGCTGAGACGCCTAACTTATGGTCCTAAGCAGAAATGCGCAAATACACATACAAAGAGGGTCAGCATAGTTACATTATGCATGGGTCCGAAAAAGATACAAGTTGTGATGTCCAACTCGAGTCACGAAGTGCGTGAAGACCAGAAATGACACGGACAAATGGCAGACTTGAGAGGTGGCCTAAGAAATACAACCGTTTATACGCAGCCGTGTCAAGTGCTCCAGTATGCAGGAGGAATGCCACTCCTAACAGCGGCCCCTCATACGTCCTCAATGTAGCAAACGCGGTTGGCTTCGGCATCTTCTAACAATTTAGGGATGGAAAAGAGTGCTCACCATCATACGCAGACTGTATAGTGTCAATAAGTATGCCTTCATAATATTATGCGGCCCTATCCGGGTAGGCTAAGTTCGCACATCATTTTCGGAGCTTGTTTTGTAGAATAACCAAAATTTGAAAGACGATTAAAACATCTGCAGTGGACAAATTATGGCTGATGCGTGAACATAAAAATCGCCGACCTTAATTAGAACAGCGGTTTCTAGGAATCAATATCCATATCCAAAAATAAGCATGGATGGCAGTTTGGAATCCAATCAAAAAGTTTTTGCACTGTCATTCCGAATACCAGTTGGAACACGGCCTGCTAGAATCATTCATGACTTTATTTGGAACGCTAAAGAACTCCCATGTAAGCTAGTGTCCTTGCAGTTGCGTCATGCCACCGCAGAAAAGCAATGAACCATGAATGGGAACCCTTAGCAAGCATTGTAATCGCGCAAATTTTGAGAAGTAGCGGTATCACGCAACCAGAGGGCGTTTACTGCGAGAATGGATACAACCGCAAACAACCTGGAATTCGCGCCGACTGCTCTGTTTGTGGCTTATCAAGTTCGTTTCTGGGAAGAATTCTATATTTGTGCATCCACTGACGTAAGAAGACAATAAAATAGATGTCCAATAAAGAAATCGATCTGTTTACTTCTGAGGCGCAATTAACCCTCTGCCACGCTTGAACCTGCAGTTAGGCAATAAAGCATGCATGAAAATTGGTAAAAGACGATATAGTGATAGAAAACACTTAATTTTCTACCAGGAAACTCAACGGTCACTCTTTTTAAGAGATTCAAGGCCTCAGTCAGGCATTCTTCAAAAGGAGGGCGAACGACAGCGTTTAATTTACACCACTGATGCCCCTCTATTTGAAAGTCCGAAGTAGACTTTGAGCGATGCCGAAACAAAAGCTCAAGTTAGGGGTCAACAGGAATGAGGGTCACCATTTCCCGACCTGTCTCAATTAGCCATCCACAGAGCCAACGACCTGGCCACTGTCTGTCAGCTTGTTACTACCGTCTCTTGCGGACGATTTGAACAAGGACCTGCATTATGCATGTATAGGGCAAAAACAAGTTTGGTGATGTAGCCGATATCTTACGTGGCTGATGCACCGTGGAAGTCTCCGTCTAAAACGTGTAAATGCGTGTACGACAGCAGCTAAAGTGTTGCGGGGACTCAATGAAACTCGATAAAGGAGCACCATGGGCTAGTCTACCTCATGTTCTTGTCCAACGAACCTGCAAATGTTAAGCGACAGTTCGAGCGTCGGTTTCGACGATGCCCACCGTTTGCTCCACAGTAGAGTGAGATCAGAGACGGTAACTTGCGCGTGAATTAGCATATAGTGATAGTAGGATTGCGTGGCATCTACCGCAATCCCCCTCCTCCCCTGCTTGGATCCGGTGTCATGACCAAATCAAGAAGACCAGGGGCGGGGGAGGTCGCAGGTGATTGGTACGACGCAAACCCCCACCTGAGCGTACCACCACACCCCTGGTACACAACGAACACTTGACGGGGATTTTAACCAACATATATGGAATGGGCGGCGTGGATCTCAATTGGCGTGGTGTGGGCTTGCAACCCGGCCTGCCATCAAGCCCCAATGTTGACATTTAATGAGGTTGCGCATTCTCGATAACGCTTGCTGGACTCCGATCTATTCCCCGTGTTGGTCCAGCGCATCTACCGCGTGGCCCGTTTTAGGTGTACAAAAGTTAACCACTCAACTAAACGTCGCGTCCTCTATCGTGCGCTAAAAAGTGGAAATCAAAGAGTGGTGACGGAAAATCAAACATGTGGAGAAAAACAGATTGTGGAGTTTCTGCGGGTGCGTGTTGAATCAACGATTGGCAAATTCGAAACCGGATGCAACTGGCAATGTGTAGCATGCTCCGCGAGCCTCATGCTGGCGGGGGCGGATGACGCAACATCCACTTCAAGTTATCGGCGAAATGCGGTTGCTGCTATTTCTTAGCATGCTGCACATAGAGCCGCATAGTCACCAGGACCACTAAAAGCGGAAACCTGGGTCCGAATAGGGATAAAAAAGCGTGGCAACATCAGACGACGACCAACTCCACTTTCCAACAGAGATACACACGCTTTAAACCCCAGTGGTAAACGACAGTCACAAGTGGGACGAAACTGGCATGCGCAGCTAGGATGGGCGATAAATAGGGCAACCGCGTAGGAGTGCAGTGGTGCGCGGGAGCATATGCATCATATCTCTCGACGGGGTCTTCAAGTTATTCTTCTTCTGAAGTACCCTGGTGGGGACGCCTTTCTCCAACTGGCGTTTTCGGGGGAAAAGGTGGGTGTTTGAGCGCTTTACTGGCAGCAGGTGCAGTCATCTTCAAAGTTGATATCAAAATTAGTTGACTACAGTGTAACGGCGAGCTCCATTGGAGTTGAGTTTCGACGCTTTTCTGCGTGCATCACGTGTGCCACAAACATCAAGGTGGTTCACCGCATTGTGAGTAGCCAATGTGCTCAAAAGTGGTCAATTACACCGAGCGATATCGATGCACCTATGACCAACGCTGCCTTCACACGTCTTGCCTCTTTTTGTTAACTTCCGGTTATACACCCTCATCTGATAAAGCTGTTTACTTCAATCAATTCCCCACAAGTTCCTTTTGGGAATGCGCTGGCGTCTCGAGAGCGTCAGCACCTAGGGTTGAGATATTACTGATTGATGACAGTTAATCAGCAGGAAATCGTCATCCGAATGTCACTGCAAGTATCGGCAGCACTTCTAGATTAGTCATTGTCGGTTGTAGACCCTCAGTTCTACAGTAATGTGGGACTGCCATTTTCCGCAATCAACACGAGTTAGCCTGACTTTAAACTTTCACCTGTCCCCCTTATCCTCGCAGGTTTATAATGCTTTCCGGATTCCGTATTGAGCTGCAACGGAGTTATTTGTGGTACCGAGTGACTGGGATAGGGAGTGAGTGAGTGCTTCATTAACAGTTGAAGATTTTAAAATGAAGATGTATGATGGAACTGACGTCGGGCGCCAGACAAGAGTTTGAGGGCTGGCAAATCCCAAAAAGTTCGTCCGAAGACAGAGGTAGCTTGCGACAGTGTGAACCCGATTGTGCTAATAGATCGCGCTAACAGTCACACATGCTGACAACTAACTTCTTTTGAAAGCGGAACTGATAATTCTAGAAAATCTTCCCTCACCATACAGTCACTATGTCCCCTTTGCCTATTAAATAAGAAGCAGGGGCGGAGAAGGAGTCAACGCCATTAATTTAGCAAGATGCAATGGCTGTATGAAAATAGTCTGCCAAGCCAAAAAAGCATGAAGACGAAAACAGAGAGGCAAGCCTAAATAATACGGGCTACAACCGCAGTTACACTGGGCTGAAAGTGAGAATGATGGGCCACGGATGGGGAGAGGGTAGAAAGTATAAGTGCAAGAGTGCGTTTGGAATGGCGCAGCAATGCAGGCGGTTGCAATGACACGCGCAGTAGACACGGGCTGACGCCTGAGTAGTCCGGCAAAGACCCGCGTACATAC
>CACRXP010000697.1:0-36853 GCA_902702965.1 Spirometra erinaceieuropaei | reverse complement strand
TTACTATCCCCATAAACTAATTCGCGCGCATGTCATTGTCCTGCACCCACTATGCTGTAGAACACACCGTCGAAATGATCGTCTGTGATGGTCGGACTGTCGTATCGCCGGTCTAAACCGTGCCACCAACGAAAGACAGAAGGTCCGTACGGTGTCTTGAAACAGGGATAGATTGGCGTGAGGACGGCGTCAGACAGCAAAAGGCAAAGATGTACTCTGCAACAATCCATAACCATAATATTATCGTAAAACACGCTAGAGGGAGTAGACGTGTGGGAGTTCAGGACACTTAAAGTTGTGTGACCAATGAGCTGCAACTGTTTGAAATGTGAGAGAACTCAGATGGTGTGAAACGACTTAAAAGAAGTGCGGCCCGGTAGGTCTCACGGACGGGCGCAACCTGAGATGGGCGCGCCCCCGAACGCCGACATACGCAACTTCGGAATATAAACACTATAGAATCAATTTGGCCATGGTCATGCTATACCCGCAAAGATGTGAGTTGGCTGTGAACCGATGTCTGCCCTTATACTGCGTGGAATTGAGTTAAGAAAAAACACAAAGATGCGCGTCCACAAAGCCTGTTTGTATTGTACAAAACAAAAAGGGCTCCTACCGCCAAATCTGAGCTTTATTAACGTTTGCCGACTCGATCGACAAAAACGGCTTTTATTTTAATGTGGGAGTAGCGCCTACTAGTGTTTGGGGAGACTGTGATTATGTCTAATCTCGTCGATATCGGTGAATCTATGTATTGTGTCTCTACAAGTGTGACAATTTTGTGCGCTCTGCCCATTCGCACTCGTGAAACAATTTGAAGTAAGATAGTGCACAATGCGGCGACAGTACCATCACACAACGACCGTAAAGCGCAGTTAAATGGGTTCTTACCACCACCGCCACCGCTGCCTTGCGATTGGGTTTCAAGTAACCAAGGCGCCAGAATAGATAACCTGGAGCAAACAATCGCGTAGACTGAGGGAGCCCGTCCGCACTTAAAGTGCTCTAAAAAGCTTGTGGCACAAAATTAGCAGTAAAACATGGACTTGACTGTGAGGTGAGGACTGGGCGGACAAGGAGAGCTGCCCTCGTCAGTAAGCCGTTGTTTCAGCCACCGCAATTATGCGACGTCCGCCAAAATGATGGGTACAGCTGACATCTAGTCCGCCGAGTGCTGTCACATAAACTGGCGCACACACCTACCTGGCCGCCCGACTTGCAGCACGCAGGGGCATACGCCCTTCGCATGAAGTATATGAGTAATGGCCTAAAATTCCAACTTCCTCCCCACAGACCGAAACACCGCAGTACCACGCTTGACAGCCGCAAAAACGAGCGAAGAAATTAGGTGTTGTGTACTCGGAAGACGACCTGACGATGTCACAGAGACTATTAGAGAGCAATTAGTGTGACTCAGACTGTGACTCATATTATGCACCCTCTATTCCCCCAAAGCTATACTTGCACGGCGGTTGTTCCACGGAGAGAGGACGGACGTCCAGTGTGTGAGTAATTTTCAGAAGGGAAACAGTACAATCCACAAATATGTCTAAACACAAGTAGGAGTATTAGCGTTGACCGGCCGTGTGCCAAGATTCGCTCAGTGACTGATTTTTTAAAAGTAAACTTTCCGTGACCCAGAATAGAGCGAGTTAGATTAGGATGTCTACTAAAAGCCAAGTGGAAACGATTCTGATTCCCAGGATAAGCGGCGAAAAAGGCACTCAGCTCACGCACTCTAGTATGCCAGAACTTTTCGATAAGAGCATATATTGCCAAAGCCATTTAAGAGTGGCTTTTACTTATCAATCTTGACTGGAGGATGGAAATGTGTAAATACTCCATGGCCCACTGGAAACGAGTTTGGATCCCGAGCTTGCTCGTACATAAGGAAGAGCATCATTTACTGATGGCGGCCAGGGTCCCTAGTCTGTGTAGATAACAGTCCTCGACTGCCAAGTGGTCTTGACTTTAAACTACAGCACTTCGCCGCCAATTTTGACCATCGCCAAACAGAAGTTGACGTTTACCAACGAAATAACGTACAACTCTCAAAGTAAGCACAGGAGTAATATTACTACAGGCTTACACAAAAACCTACATAACATAAGAAAACTCCAATTGGTTGCTCACAGATGAAAGAAAAGGAGGTACTCGGACACAGTTCTGCTGAAAGGCTACCAAAAAGTTCCGGTGGAAAACTTAATTATATTACTTTAGGTCACAAGTAAATTCCGCGAAAAACTGAGTAATTTAAACGCTTGAACACTTCGTGAAGCGAAGCAATCAACTTTAAGTCAACGAAAAGCTCCGGTTGCAGTTAAAAAATCTCTTCCAGAAACCGCAGGGACAGAAGCCGTAAATGTGTGCACATTAACATGCTTTAAGTTAGCATATCGAGGGTAATCCAACAAAAAACAAGTGAAAACTGTGATGGAAGCTGTTCCGACTATTTATACCATTTTGGTCAGACATCACTAGTCCCCACAAACAACACCGGAAACCGGACACGAGGCCAGAGATTAAACTAGTTAGTTGTTAGGAGCCCAGCAGACCTAACAAGCCTATTTCAATGTGAAAATGAAAGTAAACGAGTGTCTTGAGGATATAACGACAAACTCCAAAAGACTTGGCTTTTCCTCGCAAATGCCAACCATACCCTCTGTGGCCACCCGGCTACCCACCTTTGCCTACGATTTGTAATAACAATGAGCAAATTCCAAATATATTGTAAGAGTTTACTGACTTGTGTAAATGTAGTGGCCTGACGATGAAGTAGCGAAAACGACTGTTGCTAGTGTTCTTGACAATGAGGGTAGACAAGCGGGCTAGTGAGAGACGCATAACGAACAGTATTGAGTGCAACTACAGTTTATACGAATGAGAACACATCATGAAGTATGCAACCTATCTGCAGGACATTTGCTTGCTTCTGCCAAGAGCCAAATCTTAGAGACAAATCTAGCCGTGTTCTCAACACGGTCCTTCACGAAATGTGAAATGCTCGCCTGCTCACGGTACTTGTGAGCTGCCAATGTAGCAGGGTCGCAATCTGTCCCAGGTACCTAGTAGTTTTGAGTTTGCAAGCCCGGCCAATTGGTAAAGCTATGAGTGCGAAGCCAGCGAACCGAAATTTCAGTCCTAGCTCAAGCAGATCAGGAATCAAATTCAACTGCTTGAGGCTTGCTGTTTGGCCGCGGGAATACGCACAAATCCCCACGTTTGGGGGAACCTCTGTTTTCTCTCCCGCCACTATCTTAGCGTGCGCACAAAGACCTAATGGCGAATGACAGGAGGCAATTGCCAAATGAAGAAAGGTACTGGTAGTACAGAACTGTACACTGGTGGCACGGTTCGTTCTCTATAAGTCAAAAGGTGGGATTGATATAGCGGTTGGGTGCCCAGTAAAAGTGCAAGGTGAAGATTAAGAGTAAAGAGTCAGATAAGACAGAGGACCACAATTGAACTAGAAAACTATTGTCCGATAGGCAATCTATCATACAGTAGTGAGGACGGTATATCGGAGAGTGTACACCGGTCACTTCTACCTGCGACAACAAGCAGGTCTTAAAACATTCGCCGCAACCACTTACGTTCTGTCTTTAGCAGAGAACTGTCCGATCAGATAAGAATCGATGAGGTATGCCTCGTGGTTGCATTCTCAAAACATGGTCAGTCTGGCGAAGTCCGTAAATAATAAACCATTGGTGTCACTTGGGGTTCCGAGCCCTGTAAAACTCGGCAGCGCGAACTAAACAAGCCTGGAAAATGCAAACTATATGCACACTTGGCTGAAACATTGAGGTCTCCCCTCCGCCGGTCAGCTCAGAGAACGCGTGGGACGAACACGTGAGACCGAGACGAGGTTAGAAGAGGTGTAAGGAGTGGTAAAATTAGCGCGCCCTATAACCACCATTGGTTTTAGCAGTTATAAGATTAGGACGACAGGAGCGCGGGAAAACGGACCTGCATGTTACGCTAGCTCCAAGGTATGCTGCAAGTTCACAGATGGCGGACAATGGGGACAGTCGTCGGCAAAGGCTGACTGCGAAATTGGAAGGCTCTAAAGTATTAAAAAATAAGTGGCCGCGGACCAGGCAACTGTAATACTTCAAATGTGATTGGGCACCGAGTTGGCACGCTACAAACTTACAAAAGGCGCCACAATTCAGAGAAGCAGTAAGATGACGCACGTTAAGTGCTATCCAATAAGGCCTCTCGCTGCCGTCCGGTTGCGGAGTTGGGCCCCGTCCATAGGTGAGTCAGGACGGGAGACTTTGCTTACACCACATTCCCTCAAATATCCATGAGCATTCACGGCCTAGGCCACAAACTCTGGGGCCAGAAAAAACCAAAACTTCCGTTGACCGAAACAGGTGCAAGTGCACTAGCTGGCCTACCTCATGACATGTTAACCAAGGTTTTAAAGCATATTTTCGACTTGAAAAAATTACTCAGGTCGGATTGTAGTACTGATTATCGTGCGGCATATCCCAAGGTATTTCAGTCACGCCAGGATGCCGGCCTCTGCATGAGTTTCTTTCCGACCGCCTGCAAAAATTACACGGCAAAAATGACCACTTAAATAGTATGAAAGGGTACCTTTCGGTCCCTAAAAAAGTTCCGAACTAAGAATTTTTAAGACTGTGAAATTTCCAATCGTACATAATCGCATCTGGTCCACAGCACTGCAGCATCTTATTAGCCCTGTATGACGTCTTCTTGGTAGCGTAAAGAAATATACGGAGTTCTGGAGTCCTAAATGCATGTGCAAACGCAGGTCGGGTTCAAAACTATTCGGGAGTTGAATTTTTCCTAAAACCGAAGAATGCCCTTATCCGAAGTATAAAATTCGAAGACGACGTAATCCTTGGTGAAACGAGTACAAGAGAAAACATTTTGTGCATCTTTACTACAAAACATATTTGAATTGAGAACGGCATTGGAAATTAATGGAAGCAATCATACTAGTGAGTTGGTCACTTTAACCAGATGTTTTTTGCAGGCGCCCAGAAAGAAACTCGTTCAAAATCCGGCATCCTGGCGTGACTGAGATACCTAGCGACTACGTTGCACGGTAACCGACATTAGAGCCTTGCCTGAGTAATCCTTCCTAATGGAAAACATATTTCATGAAATAAGCCAGCTACTGCAAGTATGTAAAACTAGGCGCAAAGCCAAACTAAGTAAAAAACCCTAACCATCCCTGAACTGTAAACATTCGCGCACATGGCCGACAGGGCTTGCGGGAAACTGAAGAGGAAGGGTTACGATCGAAAGAACTCAGTGGCAAGGCTTGGAGTTGGGCAGGAATTCCGCTTTGAGAGCAGGCAAACGACCGTGAAAAAATGTGGCAGAGACAAGTGCGGAGCCCTCCAGCGTCGCGCACTAAGAGAAGTGTAAGGTTTGAATGGAAGTGAATGCTACCGAGAGGTGGGGGTGGCTGAGTCCAGTCTATGGCTGTCAGAGACAACAAAAATAGACTCACTGGAAGGGATTAGAAGAAGTAGATGCAGATCGGTGCAGGGATGGGGTAGCCCTCTTTCTCAACGGTATGCCGGTACACTCCAGCCTCGCCGGTTACCCAGTGCAACATGAAGCGGAAACTGTACACCTCTATGCTCCCCTCACTTGCCGTCAGGCGAAAATGTCTGAAAACTTCCTACTGCCTGTCCAGTACGACCAGACGCATTTGTACATCCGCTGCTGGTGAAATCACCAAGGACACAAGCGGGCGCTCAGAATGACGCTACATTGTACATATACGCGTATTTGCGCACGGACAGAGACATGCCGAGCAGCCGTAGACGCTCAAGTGCGGAAAATTATAGATCAGCTAGAAGAAAACCCCCAAAGTCTCATTGTGGCAGGGGAAGAAAAGTTCTAACAGTCTGATGGATATAGACATCCATCTCCGCCGAGTGAAAAAGGGGGGAATAATGTAAGCGCCTTTAAGTCATACAAGACAGGTAGTCCAATTCAAGAACTGGTGAAAACAATGTCGGCTCCATGGTCAACATGCAAAGCGAAACCTATCTACTCGATGCAGCCCAGAACCAAATCTCAACAACGTGCCTGACCTTATTTTAATATGCTTACGCTGATCACGTCTGCTCAGGAAAATGTCACCCATTAATTGGGAGTCCGATACTTAATTGGATCTTTTGCGGAGTAAAGACGAGGCCAACTCAACAAACTAACTAAGAGTCGCAGCGGAAGCAAAAATACGCACCTACCTCGAAAATGTCTTTGGAAAGAGTGGAAAATCGTGACTTCACCGCTAAGAGTTTCATATGGCGTGGGGTAGGAACGAGATTTTAGTCGTTTGGCCCCCTGATTAATTATCACGGGAGTTTAGTGTAAGTAGTCGGGGTCGCCTTGGCTTCTACAGAACCGACAATCGGGGTACTGGTTTCAGCTAAAAAACTGTTGTCGAAAATCATTTACGGCAAAATCGCCAGGGTTAGATAGATTCTTCTTCCACCTGTCCACCGTCCATCTCGCAGGCGAAATAAAGGAAATGGAAGAAGGCACCCTTCTGGATGGCCACGGTGCGGTTGTCCGCCTTAGCAGATAACACAAGAAACACTGACGTGTCCCTCTGTGCCACCGTCGGTTTGGCTGACAGAATTAATTTCTGCTAGTCATGAGGTAGGAAATGAGGGAGACGTAAAAAATTGGAATGTGTTGTCAGTGGTTCCAGGTCAATACGGAACTCTGAGGCGTGGATACCGATCGGAACAATGCTTCTGTAGTTGCCAGTCGCCCAAAAATAGGCGCCACAGACGCCATACAGAGGCAGATTTTCTTATACGCTTGCAATTTGGCGTACTGTGGTTTGTCGCCCTGTAAAACGATAAGGACATTGACCTGGCCTAGACGCTTGGATTTTCGCGGCAATAGCTTGACTCATTACCCTTCTTTAGCCTGAATCTCCCCCACTGCACAGCGGAAAGGCCAAAATGACGCATACGATAGGAAGTTAACTGCAACACAAGTGTAGATGCGTTTCATTCTTTGAAGTTTTCCACAATTACTATTCGGTCATGTTTAGCTACGAAATAACGCTGAGTGGCGTTGGCATTGCATGGCAGCGGCTTAATTCTGAGTAGGCATCCGTTCACAGTTGTCTAGACTCATGGAAATCGCCACTGGTCTCAACTTACAGATATTCCAGGACATTACGATAGTGATCACCAAACTGCCCACCTAAAACGAGGTAAATCATTCGCACTAATGTCATTATGTTCTAGAGAGGACAAGCGGTGGGGAGCACAGTGTACGGCGGGCGCCGATGGCGCGGTTGTATGGCATAATTCCTTTAACTCCTTACCTACTTCGATGTACCGCCTTAACACATTGAAGAGAGACAGACACACAACGCCCAGGACGCGCGAGTACGTCAAGGGCGTTTGTTTGTAGGATCCTTTTTACTGTGGTCTTTACGACACCTCTTACGCATGCGAAGTCGGAGCCTGTGTTGCAAGCGTTAGATAGCGGCTCTAAGTCAAGTCAATCGCTGCACCCAATCCCATATTCTGTTTGATTGCCTCGGATTGGCGACTGATACATGTTGGAGGGAAGAAAGTAGAGTCGATCCGGCTCCTTCATCATGGACAAATGAATTTGTTGTCGGACTGCCACAAACAGCATACAGTTGTATTAGGGAAGATTGCCAACTGATAGGCTATGTCAGGGTTGAGGAGTAGAATATGTTTCCTTAATGCGAAATATCTGGTATTCAACTAAACACTGGTTCAAGACCCCTTCCTCCATATTTGAGGTCCGATGGACAACACGTGCGTAGTGCACGTACGCGGACAGCTTAATTTTGTGAACCACTCCATTCATGTTCACCTCCGTTCGCCCCGAACTCAACTTATCGTTCGGACGCGGTAGGCGTGGAAGTGGAGTAAGTAAATGCCGCGCAATCTCGTTACACAAAAAACAAATTCGGGCCCAAGTGATCAATGCACACTTAGAACGCTGGCGAGTCTCTCGTTGGCAACAGCCGAACTCTCTGGAGTGCACATGCTCTTACAGGTGCTACATTTAATGAAACTTTTGAATGAGTTCAAAAAGCGTGGCTGTCGGACAGCATTGGCATGCTTTTGTTTGGAAGAATAGCCTTTACAAACAGGTTATGCATCGAAGGAACAAATTTATCATCGACCTATGACCTCAATAATCGTTGATACAAAGAAAACGCATCAAACAGGCTTGACTCTGGACTTCATGTGCATGCAAACGAACTGCTGAAAGCCGTAAATAGGTCGCGGAACTTCTTCCAAAAGGGACACTGCTGTGGTAGCAAAGTGGGAAAGTTGTCCAATGAGTTGCTTTACAACCTGTAGAGAATAAATAGCCTGTAAATTTTATTTACCGGAGAATATACTGGAAACTGGTCGACGACCGTTAAGGAGACAACCTTTGATCGAGGAGAGTCAGCAGTGTAGACGTCGAGCTAAGCTAAATCGGTTCACGTGGTGGACGATACAAAATTTTTTTGGAAGAAAATGTTTGTCAAACGAGGTGGTGCCATCGGTTTTCCAAAGAAAATATTTTTAAACATTTTTTTAAAAAAGAACAACCCTTAGTGAGCCTATGGTAAACGATACTGAATTAGGCACATTGTTTCAGCATAAAAAAGGTTATTCAAAAGACATAAATTAACACTAAATCAAAATTAGGACAATTTGCAACATAAAGCCTATTTGCAATCTTATTACAATTCCGGACAAAGTCACATCTGACTTCATTTTAATTTAAGCTCTTTCCGACATTAAAACAGCCGAAGGTTAAGACTGTACATATGCTTCCAATATCAATTAGAAAATGCCCATTGTAAGCTAGACATATTTTGATCAACAAACAAACGCTGACTTACTTTGAATGTTTTGCTAAAGTTGGTAGCACCCCCAAGTATACGCAGAAGGTACCCAGTAATAAGGCCGTTAGCCGAAGAGGCTGGAGGCGGCCTCCACATTACTTCCAGAACTGTTGCATTTCCGCCGGTCCACCGAGCACGGACATTTTGGGGAGCTTCGCTTGGTTTGCTGTCGAAGGTAAGAATGGTTGAACTGCGACTACTTGAGCCGTAAACTCTGCCGAGCTGTTGGTGATCAGAGTAAGCCTCGGCAACGATTTCATAGCAAAGAAAGGGACTGAGACCATCGATCACTTGGCGGAATAAAGGAGCCGAATTCGAGTCCCACTCCATAAATTTAGACTTATCTGCGGGGACTGGGTTCTCCTGGTTGAGATGATCGGAAAGCTCCCAAAAAGCATCTTGATCAGGAGGAACGTGGAGGCTGCAATAATTATCCACAACTGATTCCATGTACTCAGGCGGACCAAAAGTCTTCATTTCCGGCAGAAAGGTTCGTTCGTCAGAGTCGATGCAGTCATTATCCGGGGAAGTCGAACCCCCGACGGATACCGGTGGCTGATTGTGAAGAGTGTTGAATCCTTTAGAGAAACACCGAGATAGGTGGACAGGTTTGTATCTAAACCTTATTCCGGTTAGGCGTTGAAAGGAAGTGGAAAGGCTGCAAACCATGCCGGAAACTTCAACTTCCGAAGTAGACAAACTAGTCAATCTTAGCCTGCTGAAGCGGACTGACTGCAAATTGTCTTGAAGAACCTGGTAATCCAAATCAACGTATCGCACGCGCCTTCGCGTATAGATGGTATGCGGCAAAATGAGGGGCTTGCTAACGCCATGAGAGTTGACAACCCTAGCTAGTATTCTGTACCCGTGTTCTGGTTGGAGACCTGTTATTTCTATAAGCTCATTTGGTTCGCCCACCGCTGCAATCAGCCAGCCATGAGATCCATCAAGAGCCAGATATTCAATGCGAACGCTAACACTTGATTTGGCGTTTGGAGGCGTTCTAGGAGCCAAAGACGAGGCTTTACTCCCAAACATGTCAATATCGCCGTTAGCCGTGTCCATAGATACTTCACATCGAACTGATATCCAAGTATCTCCAACGTCAATGACATCAAATGTTTCGGGCGGGTGAGGTAGGTTTTCAGGAATAAACGAGCGCTGCAAAGGCTGCGGTGGAGGGCGTGAAACTTTCAAATATGCAGTCCATTCAGCAAATTTGAGGGGGCTTTGTGAGTGAGAAGTAGGAGATGCTTCAGCACGACAAGTATAGTTACCCTCATCGAAGAAATTCACTTCGTTTATCTGAAGAGTATCTTGAGAAATCATAACAACTCGGGGGTCATCCACGGGAACCAAGCTTTTGCCATTCCTCAGCCAAGAGATGCTTACTCCATAAGAGGTCCGTGGGAAATTTTCCATATTCGAGTTTGCCAAATTTAAAGACTCGAGAACCCGTGCTTTGCAATGAAGGGTAGCTGTCGTTCCGTATAAGAATGTTTGATTTTGTGGCCCGAGTTCAATTAACACTATGGGGAGGGAATTGAAGTCATTTACAAGAAGATTGGCTGAGGAACGCACCATCCCATTTTTCTGCGAAGCCCGACATTCATATTTGCCCTCGTCAGACTTCCGTGCGGCAGATATGACTAAGCTACCATTGTGTGCGACATATATTCTACCTACTTTTGGAAAAGACGCACTCGTGTAATCTGGTACCAAAAAATACTCCCCATTGTGCAGCCAGCGTATGAAGGGTATCGGCAAGCCTGTCGCTTGGCAATGGAAGACGGCCTTCTCGCCCTCCAAAACTGTTGTATCCTTTGGTGTGAGTGTGAAGTTGGGTGAGGACAGCACTGATAGTTTGGCCGAGGCGTCAATGCTTCCAACTAGATTCTCCGCCTTGCATACATATATCCCTTCGTCTTCACGTCGAACCTGACGAATCCGCAGATTCCTTCCATCTTTAAGGATGGCTCGATCATCGGGAATATATAATCCACCGTCGCGTCTCCAGAGTATTGAGGGCTTGGGGTCACCATCGGTAATACAGTGGAATTCCACATCCTCCCCAACTTTTACCTGCTGGTCCGAGGGCGCTACTTCAAACCATGGCTTTTTATAAACGGTTAACACAGCAGTCAGGCTTTCGCGACGTTCTGCCCTATTTCTGGCGACGCATTGATAGTTTCCCGCATCTGTCTTCTGTAGGCTCTTGATATGGAGACTGCCATTGCTTATAAATATGCGCGAAGAGTAGTTTACGAGCTGTCTGTTATGATACCATTCAATAATAGGCTCAGGCAGGCCTTTAGGAATTTCACAACGCAAAACAACAGTGTCGCCGACGCTGGAAGTCTGGCTTTCGGGTCCCGAAGTGATGGGTTCCAGAAACGACAAGCTGACGCGTGCCTCCCTCGACTTTGACCAACCTTCCGAATTCGACGCATTGCAGTAGTACACACCTTCGTCTTCCTCATCGAAGGATAGGAAAATCAGCTCCTCGGCTTTAATTACCTTGTTCGAAGTTCCAGGCTTGTCACGGAATGATTCAACAGGTCGGCCGTCTCTATACCACAATATAAGAGGTGGCGGTTCACCCTCTGCGCGACAGTGTAGGGACAGGGTCCTTTTCCGGAGGGCGAAGGAGTCTCGTGGATCTTCAGTGATTACGGGCACGCGACGGGCAGGAGGTTTGTGTATGGTTGAAGAAGTGCACGTACAGAAAATGTGCAGAAGGAGTGTTAGGTAAATTTGTCGTAACATAATAGTTTAGTGGAGAAAGTAACAAAATGGTACGCACGTAAAAAATACCGCACGATGAAGAACCAGGTGTGATGATTGGGGCTTAGATAGGCTGTCTACTGTGACCTCCTTCAAGGTTCCGTTGCCATTTGTAGAAAATACCTATTGTCAAGGTTAATGCACTCTGACGTTCGACGATGATTCAAGATTACTGATGCACAATATTTGTAGATCCCTTGTCCCAAGCGGGGCATTAAAACTGGTCTTACCCAGCTCGCTAACAGAAAATTTTCAAATATTCGTCTTTAAGACATAGAGCTATTGCTCATCAGTGGAAATGCCAACGCCCCACTCGACAAACACTCGCGATTCGAATTTACACTCGCGAGAAGGAAGCTTTCAGACGACTTCCTCTCTCATTGAACACGGCTGCTTTCCAAAAAAATTTGATTTAAGAGCTGCTCACTGTGTTTGCAGTCATCGGCACATTTACTCGTAATCACGACTTGGACCATTATTCTGAAAAACTACGTCTTCTGCCAGAATTTCGACGAGATCTACACAACCTACCGCTCCAAAACACTGTCCCTAACTGCTTGTCTGGCTTCTCCGTTTAACGCCTAAAATGGCTGAGTCGTTTTATTTTTGTTCTATGTCTGCTTGTCCGCTGTTGAATGTAAAATTGTTATCAACATTCCAAATCAGGAATTAGTTGAAAACGCCCACCAGATTTTCCTCTCAATATACTTCGGTAGACGCGGACTTGACCTCGAAACCCTCGCAAAGGTTTTCGGCGGTTCATGTTACTCGGCCACCTCATCATGGTGGCATCCGCTCTTACAAAATTATATCGATAGCATAGGCGGAGCACATGCAAATTGGACCTGTAATGGATCCGTGCTGTTAGCCAGGGCAGAATTCATACACCGGATTAGGTTATTCGCGTCAAAGTAGCGAGACGGGAGGAACCCAGATGCAATCGGTCACAGTCCACTTCGGGTCAGGTCGAGTAGGGGGTAAGGGAGACACGACCATAAGATCTCTTTACAGGCCGACCAAGCTACTGGAAGGTGGCGAATATAGATGATTCCGTCATGAGCGTCGACAGACCGCTTGGGGTCGAAATAAGGAGATGACATCAAGAACCGCGAAAATCATCGCTACGAGGAGGAGTGAGCTAATTATAAACGACGGGTTATGAAAAGATGAGTGGGGTTTCCACGCGATCTACCATTAAATCCCAGGAGGACCTTTCCCAAAGTCAAGAAGCTGAGTGTTTGGGAATGAGACGGTTAAAGGTGCTTTTATACTTTCCAGTGTAGGGTATTCGCGATTACTTAGGCGATGGCCTAATTTCTGGTCTAAGATTATTCCAACCGAGGGCGTACTTGGAAGCAAAAAAGAGAGGGCGCTTAGACGCAATAAAAGGAGGCGGCGGAATCCCCATGCAGGAGTTGCACGTGAAATAAGACCGATCTCTCTGAGTGATATTGACAATGTGTGGAAGATTGGAGCAATGTGCGTCTTTCAAGCGACTTATATGTTTCTTAATAGGACTTGAGGAGACGTCGATTGAACTCAGTATATTATCTGAGAGTGAACGAAAGAAAGGGACTGGGTTGGACACAGTATTAAGGTGCTTTGCAATAAAAGCACTGACCAACTCCGCCTTATCAGTGTAATCGATAAGGAACATTTTGTTATAGTTTAGCGGGTGTGGAAGTTCCTGACCACGTTTAGTGAACTACTGATGACGGAAGATGTTAGCGACAGACTTGGCAGTACTCGGATCACTGAGAGCAAGTGATTCATTTTGCATTTCGTATGCTCGGCGTGTTCTTGAGGTCATTTTGAAAATATATGCGATTATGAGATGAACGGATGCTATGTGGTGGCAAACCTAGCGTGAGATCTTGACGTTCCAAAACGGACTGCTGATAGGGTTGGCTGCGAATGAAACCGTGGCGATTTGTAGCCTGTAGGTTAATAGTGCCCCGGCTACTTCCCCGAGACTTCTGTTTGGGGGAGGATATCGCGCTTTGTGGGGAACACATTGAATAGACTGACAAATAATCAAAATTTCTGCTGAGTGGTCGTGAAAAGCAAAACCACGCGCCGGAAGGGAAATGTGGGCGGATTAAGGAATCTGGCGACAACGTTCTAAATGCCCAATGAGTTTTTCACAGTCATACAGAAACCTGGTCAGAAAGAACGAGGAAAATTGACAGTTTGTGGAGCAGGTGGTAAGATAAAGACAGGGCGCTCACTTAAAGTATACAGACTAGTTGACGATCTTCTAATGAGTGACAGGTATTTTCAGAGAAAGGTTTATCTGGAGACTTAAAGGACAGTGTTTACAGGAGGAGGAGGAGGAGGAGGAGGAGGAGGAGGAGGAGGAGGAGGTGGGGAATGAACTATAATTGAGGAAGAATCGAGATGGCTGAATGAGGGAGTAACAGGTGTGGGAGCTAAAATCCGAGGACGATTTGAGCTGTTATTAATACGAAGAAGAAGGCAGAAGGCAGGTTCTTGGAAAAATTTTAGATTAGTTTGATGACATTTATTTGCGTAGAAATTATTTGGAAGTATCATGCCTAAGAGCTTTCTAGTAAAATCTCTTCGGTCACCTTTAATTTTGGAACGAATAACCCTGCTCATTTAATTAAAGCATGGGTGGCTATGTTTCAGAATCCTTTGGACACATGTTCGAAAAAGTCTTAATTTATTCTCGAGAGGATAGAGATTATAGGAAATGGAACAACACATCTAGGCAGCTTTGGCCATGTGGCAAAGGATCTTGATCATTGGTACGGTTTAGACCTGAATAATTACTGGTGGAAGACACAGTTTTAATAATAATAATAATAATTTTATTTAATAAAAGTTTACAGGCATTGTCAGGGAAGCGTCAAACACAAATCCAGACAGCAGTGAAAAAATCCTGTCGAAAAGAATTAAAAATAAAGTTGATGGTGGTTTTTATGGTTTGGAGGGTTCGGAAAAAAAACTGCTGACCGCAAATTGTCGACAGTCAAGAAGGGAAGGGTTGCACGTTATCGGATATTATCAGTCGCCAATTCCTTTCATGAAGTTGGGTCAAGTCCAAACAGAAGCGCCGAAGAACAGCTGTCGCTGTTGGCCAAAGAAATGGCTCCTGGTGAGACCGGCCATAGTAGTCAGAGACCACAAGCGCCATCGCTACGGTAGTGTTGAACACTGGATTCAGCACCAAATATTTTTGGGAACTATTCTGAATGCAAAAATTGAGTAATAGTTCTCTTAAGTAAAGGGTCAATTTTCAGAGTTCTCACATTTCTGGGTAGATTATTCCGAAGAGCAGCTTCAGTTTCATAAAAGAAGAGACGATACTTAACAGTACGTGCCAGAGGAAGTAATAAAAAGACCTCACGTTGACTGTTACGCCGGGGGTGGGTAAGATGTTGAAAAATAGTAAGCATGTTAAAAGTACGGCTATTTAAGAGCTTAAACCGTAAAAATAGCCCCTTTTGAAATTGACGAAATCAGAAAGGATCAAGGCCTATAAGCCGGCAACGTTCTTGGTAAACCAAATTCCGGTGGTCTGTGGTTAAAATAATTTGGTAAAAAATGCTGGACGGATCCTATTTTCTTCCGACCAGCAACACGCATGAGGTTAAGTAAAAACGAACAGTATTGCAGGTCAGGTCTAACGTACATGTTGTAAAGGCGAATTATAACATCTCTAGTTTTAAAATTCTGAAGGAAAACCCGGTCGATCTACGTGTTTTGGAGACTATCACGGCGCAGTGCTCCCAAATATTAAGACACTAGGAATATGATAGCCCAGATCCTTAATTACTTCAGGCACATTTATGTCGTGACTGTCAATAATTAGTTGAGGTTGGTGACCGTCGCCAACCACCACGACTAAGCATTAATGCCAAGAAAGAGAAAGGCGCCATGTGCGACACCACTGGGCAAAGGCCTGTAGGTCGCTCTGCAGGAGTTCAAGCACGATGTCACGATCTGCCGGCTTATATTGATATGCAACATTCAGATCATCGGCATACATGAAGGGTTTGCCATTTTGACATACATCGGGTACATCGTTAACAAAAAGGCAACATAAAAGCGGGTCGAGTACACTACCCTGAATGACTCCACTCCTCACACATGTGGGGTTGGAGATGGCATGGGAAATCTTAACACGTTTTGTGCGAGCGGCAGGGTAGGGGGATGCAAACTTCAGAAGTTTAACACCTATTTCGAAAGGGGGAAGGTTTGAGGGAAAAAGAGCATGGTCAATACGATAAAAAATCTGTTAATGAAATCGAAATAGACTGTGTGAAGTGCAAAGCCATCGTCCCTACATTGGAGAACATGGTCAAAGAAAGAGAGCTGACAGGTGTCACAAGACCGAGCCATGAGAAATCCGTGCTGAGCATTACTCAGTTTGGTGTTACATTTCAGGTCTGAAACACATGTATCAACATTTAAAGGGGGATATTTCTATTTAACACGTTGAGTGCCATGTGGAAAGGGCGAGCAAATCGTTATGGATCTGCTCCAGGCAATGTTGCTTCGTAGAATTAAAGAAAGAATATAGGTATTTGAGACGATCAGCACGAATAAAAGATCGAGAATATTTAACTGCCGACGAAATATCGTTAACGTAAACCAAAAACAAAAGTGGACCTAACATATTACTTCGAAGGATAAGACTTACAATAGGGTCCGCATCGGAAAATGGGATCCCCGCCAAGACCTTTTGGTTCCGGCTACATAGGTGCCATTTGCTAAAATCTAAAAAGGGACCACCAGGTCCTAGAGTCTCTAGTCTAACTAACAGCTGTCAATGTGGCACTTTATTAAAGACTATACTAGGATATAAAATAGATAACGATGACGGAAAAGTGGTCCTTACAAAGAGAGGTAATTCCGAAAAGACGTATGACATGTTCCACAAGGGTGATCGAGCAAAAAATCCACGTTGCGAAGAGCTGAGAACCTGACTGGCTACGGAGAAATCAGCAGTTCTAATGGTAAAAATTTTTTTAAACATTTTAGCTAGAGAGGTCGTTTAATGAGCGACACAATAATGTATGCATGTAAGGTCAATGTGCGCAGCTCAATTTCAGAGATAAATGAAGCTTTGCCTTTGCTTCGATATTCCTAGGCAATTAATGCGCATTTGTGATTCGGTTCCTCTTAAAAGAAGGTTTTTATTGCAGGGTATAATTTTCCTCTGTCTTATAAGATGGTCTACTAAATTAGCTGCATTTTTCCAATTGCCTGTTTATTGACGTCGTGTCAAACCATCTCTTTTAGTTACTATGGCAAAGCGGCAGTTGTATTTGCTGTCCAGTTCGTTTTGTTGTAAGTTAACAATATTTTAATCTTTTTACCGCTGCGAAAAACCCGTCCAGTACCTTGTAATGCTTCGAAGAACTCTCGCTAAAATGCGAGGGCTCGCGGCCTCCTCGCCATCTCTGAGTGCTAGAATTGTGGCCGGAGACACAATGGGTGCCAGCGCGTGTTCGCAGCCGTCTATATATACGGCTAACTCCAAAATTTCGTTGGTCCATATAGAACCTGTTGACCTTTTAGTCGCTGAGAGCTACGCCTCTGCTAGTCCTTAGAGAAAATGACCAGACGAGATACCCGATCTTTTCATCTTCGGCGACGCAAACTCTAGTTGCGGCAATGTTATAGAACAAGCGTTAGAAGTTATTGAGGTAATAAGTTGCGATACAAGGAGAGGATAAAACGTAAGCATAATTTTATACTGCGTAACATTGCAAATCATATATCTGCGCATTTGTTTCTGCAAAGTATTGGCTTCGGTTTTAGTGTGTGGCGGTCAAGGATGTGAGATCGACTTAAACCACGCACAATAAGTTCGTTTCGTCTACTGTCAGAAGTCAGGGAGCTGTGAGGACTAGTTTATTCTGTATACAGGGCAGGTTGCCGTAAGTTGGCGGTTTGCTTGCAACAGAGAAAAGCGTCCGTTCACGGAGAGCGTCAGTCACGGTGTGTGTTGTTTACGCGGGTGTGAGTGTCTAGGTCAGCAGGAGGGGGTGACTGTCTGAGTGGTTGTCGTGTGATTGGACAAATTAGAGGACGAGTGGAGGGCGCATACTCACAAGGCCTCACGGGAATCAAGCCAAAGCGTTCGACGCGCGTTAGGCGATACTAGTTTTTGAGTGCAGCCGGGAGTCACTGCAGCTGGACAGGAGGTGTCCCAATTCTAGCCGGCGGGGGTGGTCGTGCGTCAGCGGCCTGTCAGTGCTTATCGCGGTCATCGACCGACAAAGGGAGCTGGAGAAAAGGGGGACTGGAGCAGCTGCTACAACTCCCCCCCAGACACCAAACAAAGTGAAGGCGTCGACACGCTAGCCAGCCACAAACCTGTCGGGCCAGTGGACGTGGCGACCAGATCGTGTGTGGCGAACCGGAGGGGGGCTATCGCCAGTAGGTGGAGGAGGCCGCACTGTCTGAGGCGGGGTGCGTTTTTGAGTTGAGGAATGGTCACTGTCGTCGATGTAGGCCGGTTTGACGCGATCAATGCTGACTGTGTCGGTCTTGCCGTTGCGTTCGATGACAACATCTTTGTCAGATCGGCGAAGGACTTTATACGGCCCGTCATAGGGTGGTTAGAGTGGTCGTCGGACAGCGTCATGCCGAACCCAGACGAAATCGCACTTATCCAGGTCGGGTGGGATGAAGGAATTGGCCGGTGACGCCCGAGGGGGCGTTGCGCGGAGATTGCGCATGGCACTACGTAGTCGCTCCACATAACTGCAAGGTTCAAAAAACGTTAGCGTGTTTGAAGGAGAAACTAACTCACCCGGCAGTCGTAGGGAGGTTCCGTAGACAAGATCAGCTGCAGTGCAACCGATGTCGGCCTTGAGAGTGGAACGGAGGGACAACAGCACCAGGGAAGGTGATCAGACCATCGGGAAGGATCAGGCTGGGCCATAAGGGAAGTCTTGAGCAGTCGATGGAAACGTTCGACGAGACCGTTTGCTTGAGGGTGGTACGCTGTTGTTCGGATTCGGTTGTTACCGAGAAGGGAAGTGAGTTCGCGAAACAGCATGGACTCGAATTGGGATCCGCGGTCAGTGGCGACAGTCGCGGGAACTCCAAAATTGGACACCCAATGAGTCAAGAAAGCTTTCGCAACGGTTTCAGCACTGATGTCCGGAATGGGCGCAGTAACCGGCCACCGAGTAAAGCGATCAGTACATGTCAGCATATAGGTAGAACCGTTAGATAGTGGCAGCGGACCTACCAGGTCAATATGCACATGACTGAAGCGTGCATCAGGGGTGGCGAAAGTTCCTGGCGGAGTAATAGTATGCCGATGCGTTTTGGCTCGTTGACATGGTAGACAGGAGCGGGTCCAACGCTGTACATCCCGGTTGATGTTGGGCCAGACGAATCGGTCAGTGATGAGTTTCATTGTCGCCCGGACTCCAGGGTGGGATAGATTGTGGAGAGCGTTGAACACTCGTCGTCGTAAAGTTGCTGGAACAGAAGGACGTTCGTGTCCGGTAGAAAGGTCACACGTGATGGTGCCTGTGCCAGTGGGAAGGGGGACCTCTTGAAGGCGTAAAGAAGAGTTCTCGTGGCGGTATTGGGAGAGCTCGTCATCCGATCGCTGAGCCATGGGTGTGAAGTCTATGGCGTCAGTTGTGATGGAGGCCATCTTGATTCTTGAAAGAGCATCAGCAACCACATTTTCCTTACCGTGGACATGTTGGATGTCGCAGGAAAACTGTGAGATGAAGTCAAGATGACGGATTTCACGGGGCGAGTATCGATCGGGAGAGGTCCTCAGTGCAAAAACGAGTGGCTTGTGATCTGTTAGAACAACAAATTCACGACCCTCGAGGAAATGGCGGAAGTGCCGGATGGATAGATAGACGGCAAGGAGTTCGCGGCCGAAGACACTGTAGCGGGTCCCTGCTGGGCTGAGCTTCTTCGAGAAGAAAGCCAAAGGCTGTAGAACACCACGAACAGTTTGCTGAAGTGACGCACCAACGGCAGTGCTGGAAGCATCTGTCATGAGAGTTAGTTGGGCATCTGAGCGAGGATGGGCAAGCAATTTTGCGTCCGCAAGTGCGGCCTTGACGTCATTGAAGGACCTGACGGCCTCCTCGGTCATCACTAGTGTCTTCTTGGAGTGGGTCAGCAAGCTGTTGAGAGGCTGCAGTATGGTGGCACCATGGGGAAGAAAACGGTGATAGTAGTTCACCATCCCCAAGAATCGGCGTAGTTGGCTGATGGTTGTCGGGACGGGGAACGTTGATATGGCCGAAACTTTTTCCGGGACGGGCTTTATCCCATCTGAGTTCACTTCGTGACCAAGAAAGATAAGACTGGGGACTCCAAACTCACATTTGGCGGCATTGATGATAACGGCGTAGGAGTCGAGCCGTTCGAAGAGCTGTCGAAGATGAATCTCGTGTTCAGCAGCGTCAGAACTAGCCACCAGCAAATCATCAATGTAGGCGTAGACGAAGTCGAGACCTCGCAGAACCTGATCAATGAATCGCTGAAAGGTTTGAGTGGCGTTCCTCAGACCAAAGAGCATACGAGTAAATTCGAAACATCACTGGCCTCGATCGGGATTTGGTGGTAGGCACGCACAAGGTCGATCTTAGAGAATATTCGCTTACCATGTAGCGAAAGAGTGAAGTCTTGGATGTGCGGAACGGGATACTGGTCGGGGACAGTCACTGAATTCAATGCCCGATAGTCACCACACGGTCGCCAGTCGCCATTCTTCTTGGGGACAAGGTGGAGGGGTGATACCCAGCAGCTGTCGGACTGTCGGATGATGCCGAGCTCGAGCATGTGTTCGAACTCTGCCTTGGCAATCTTCAAACGGTCCGAAGCAAGACGACGTGGTCGGCAAGATTTGGTAGGTCCGGTGGTGGAAATGTGGTGGGTGACTGTGTGTTTGATGTCCACTTCTCGAAATGAGGGGTTGGTCAGGCGGGGGAACTGCCTGAGCAGTGAGTGGAAAGGACAGTCAGAGATGGGCATAACAGTGAGAGGGTTGACGCAGGGGTTCACATCGGATTGACAACGGGCATGAAGGTCGGTGATGCAGTCGACGAGTCAGCGATTCTTCAAATCGACTAGAAGATTGAAGTGAGCTAGGAAATCGGCGCCTATGAGAGCGACGGAAACGTCGGCAATAATGAGAACCCATCGGAAAATTCGACGAAGACCCAAATCAAGTGTGATGGAGCGCTGTCCAAATGTGGGGATGCTGGAGTTGTTGGCAGCTGTTAGACAGAAAGAGCTGCGGGTTTTACGTTCAGCCGGAGTTGGTGGAACCACGCTAACCTCGGCACCAGAGTCGACAAGGAATTTGGCGCCAGCTATACGGTCCCAGATTAACAAACGGCGAGTGTGGAGATTGGCAACGCTTCCAGCAGCAGTGGACTCTACTGTCGGGTGGGATTGTCTCCCTGAGGCCGTTAGAGATGCCTTGAAAGAGCATGGCTGAAGACATCGTCGAGCTGCTCCTCCAAATTGTTGGTGATACCAGCAAACGCTACTTGGAGATTGTAAACGGCGGGTGTGGGAAACGGAGGAAGTACGGCGACGGTTTGGTGTTCGCCGCGGGCCGTTAGTGGTAACTGCAGTGAGCTGGGCTTTCAGGCGCATTAATACCTCCTCGAGCCGATCCAAGCATACGCTAGCTCCTTGAGAATTTGAGTTGATGAGTGACTTCTGGTCTTGGAACATCGCGCTGTAGGTTGCCCGAAGATTGTTGTTGTGGACGAAAAGTTTGCGGAATTCCAGTGTTCGGAAATTCGGGGTCACCATTTTGTGGCGGTCAAGGATGTGAGATCGACTTAAACCACGCACAATAAGTTCGTTTCGTCTACTGTCAGAAGTCAGGGAGCTGTGAGGACTAGTTTATTCTGTACACAGGGCAGGTTGCCGTAAGTTGGCGGTTTGCTTGCAACAGAGAAAAGCGTCCGTTCACGGAGAGCGTCAGTCACGGTGTGTGTTGTTTACGCGGGTGTGAGTGTCTAGGTCAGCAGGAGGGGGTGACTGTCTGAGTGGTTGTCGTGTGATTGGACAAATTAGAGGACGAGTGGAGGGCGCATACTCACAAGGCCTCACGGGAATCAAGCCAAAGCGTTCGACGCGCGTTAGGCGATACTAGTTTTTGAGTGCAGCCGGGAGTCACTGCAGCTGGACAGGAGGTGTCCCAATTCTAGCCGGCGGGGGTGGTCGTGCGTCAGCGGCCTGTCAGTGCTTATCGCGGTCATCGACCGACAAAGGGAGCTGGAGAAAAGGGGGACTGGAGCAGCTGCTACAAGTGTTGCGCAGGCTAAGCCATTGCCTTCACTCAACCACAATGCGCCGATACTAGTTACTCTCTTTTCCTTGATAGAAGTTGATTTCATATTGTCGACGAAAAAGATAACTAGGGAATTCTGAGATAAATGGCGTTGCTTAGTTTCCCGGGATCTCACACTTATGCAGAGAAGACTGCACAACTTAAAAAAGCACACGGCGAATTCCGTAGGGAGCTCGATTACTCTTGATGCTGAGACCTTCAGACACAACAACACGCCATGCATACAAACTACTCTTCCGAATTCCGCCGCAACCCCTGGTAAACCAAAGCATCATCGGGGAAAATTTCTTAAT
Source organism: Spirometra erinaceieuropaei (assembly GCA_902702965.1). Lineage (NCBI taxonomy): Eukaryota > Metazoa > Platyhelminthes > Cestoda > Diphyllobothriidea > Diphyllobothriidae > Spirometra > Spirometra erinaceieuropaei. The sequence continues at coordinate 14,559 of CACRXP010000697.1, read as the reverse complement.
CCAGCAGTAACAGTTGTTCTTCGGCGCTTCTGTTCGGACCAGCCCCAACTTCATGAAAAGAACTGGCGACTGACAATATCCGATGCTGCGCTACTCCTCCATTTCTTGACTGTTGGCATTGCATTGTCAGCAGTTTTTTCCCCTGAACCCTCCATACTATAAAAAACCACCATCAACATTATCTTTGTCTCCTTTTTGAAAGAAGTTTTTCAATGATGGACGGTTTTGTGTTTAACGCCTCCCTGCCAATGCCTGTAAACTGGCATTCATTAAAAGTATTATGATTAAGTGCCCAACTCAAAGATGAGCCCGAGTGAAATTTCATCAATTCATACACTGGGTAAATCCAGTTCCTCTAAGAACTCTTTAATTCCACAATCACCTGCCACCCTCTCAAACTCCACGGCCCCATGTATAGCGTGTTTCCAATTACCCCCAGACCTCATATTGAACCCCTGAAGCCGATTAATGCTGCCATTTCCAGCTTGGAATAGAATTTCCGCCTCAGTCGAATAAGTGCGTCCTCCACCCCACAACATGTCATCTCCACGCTCGTTTTATCAATTGAATTCTCGTGCAAATATTCATACGCGGTCGGTTAATTAAACCGATTATCGGTTTCATCTCGGCGGGAATACGTTGCAGTATCCTGTCTGTAGAGTTCCAGTAAAAAATCAGCCACCTAACGATAGTTATCAGTTTCTCTGCCCATCATTCCCTCCCCCAAGTCTTACTCCTTTTTGTTCACATCAGGGCGTTTTGATGCCATAAGACTTTTTGCAGAAACGGACAAGTGCTTCCGGATCACATGTTTTGTGGGCAGCCTAACATTGGGAAACGTAGCGCACCTCCCTCAAAAACAAACGGTCCTTCCCCTTAAACTTTTTGTTTTATATGTTAGATCCTTGCTAAATAAGATGTCTTTGCTTCGGACCCGGTGTTCATCCATTGCCACGATATCGTTTAAGTAACTGAGACATGGACAACAGCTACGATAGCTGACTCCGAACTATCTGTCTTAGGCCTTAATTGCGTTCAAAATGGTCATCAAGACAGCCGTGGTGGGGGCAGTTGCATAAACGTTAAGCGAAAACATGCATTTTTGCCGTTGGACCTCCCGAATTTTTCCGCGGTAGAAATCTGCTGCTGGCTCCAAGTTGCTTTTTTAAAAAGTTCTCATTACTCGTTGGCTGTATCTGTCACCCACCCAACGCCAGTGAGTATTTCCATCGTTGTATCTCCCAGGCACTTAATGCTGCGGCCGAATCAAGCTTTAAGTATCACTTTGCTGCTAATGACTTTAATATCCCTGAAGTTCGTTGGTCTCCGCCTTCCGGCCTCAAAACGTTCGAAAACTTACGTAAGGCTGTGGATGTTGGCATGAGGAGTAAGGTTGTCGATTTTCCCACCCGAGGATCAGGCATAGTCGACCAAATTTTCTGAAGAGGCTGCATGCCTCTGTCAGTGTCATCCATTGGCCCACTGAGGGGCTCAGACCACGACATAGTTGTTTCAGCATTACAACTCGTGTCTGACAAAATTTTGTCCGCGAAGTATAGCTCCTTCTTCGATTTCCTATCAACTCGCTCGGTCGCATTATTAGCTGTAGTAGGCGGACCGTCCTGGGGTTTCAGCTGGGAGACTGGTAAGGAGGCGGGAGGTTTTGCGCCGTGGTTTGTGTGTGTGTCTTCTTTCTGGTGTTTCAGGTGACGATAGCGGACTAGAGCAAGAAACCGTTCAAAACCCTGTGGATATCGTACCTCCGAAATCACCTCCCTGACCAGCAAGCGTCTTCTCTTCCCCACTTTACCCCCTGGGACTTTCTGCGCCTCTGACCCTCCCTGTTCTTCCGTTTCGTACCTCCCCTTCTCCCAATATATTGTTTACCTGTTGCGTCTTCGTTGACTGCCCGGATCGCACCCGTACGTTGAGATATCGTCTGATCGCCTGATGCCAAAATCTAAGTCCAACCCTTCAGGAAAGGGGGAAGAGGCACCATCCCCATCTCATTCGATCAAGCGAGTCGACATTAGTCAGGAACCAGCCCCCCAGCTGAAACCACAGGACGGTCCGCATACTACATAGCAAACCTAAATTCCTAAGATGGGACTGATTTCTTCCTAAGTTCGGATGTAAATGTTTGCACTGGTAAACTGTACAAAATTTTCGATCAGTTTATTTCCCCTTTAATCCTCCGTAAGAAAATAATTAATTTCGGGGTTGAGGTTTCGCACCTTCTCGGCGACTCCATTTTTAGAACGAAGTTTTCGTGCTGCCCTCGATTTGTAATATTTTTGAGCGGGTTAAGAGATCGGCCGAAGAAAAACGGATAGCCGAAGAGGTCCAATTCACCGAAAACCGTTCATTAAATATCCCGAAACTTTTCTCTCAAAAAGTCCGAACTCATAGAATAAGGCAGCGTCCCATCCTCCGAAACGCTCTCGGGAATCCCATAGCTGATGCCCAGTTTACCGTCGATGGTTTCAATGCTTTCTTGTCTAAAGCATTTACTGTAAGTCGACCGCTCCGTTTCCGACACTCCAGGATTTGACTGCGGACTTTCCCAAAGCTATAACTTTAACTCTATGGGAAGTGACTGTAGTGATTCGGCGTCTTCGTCAATCTCATATTCCAGAACGTGATGGTGTCCCATTTAGCATTTTAAAAGGGGATGCAAATAAAATTTTCCTGTCCCTCCTTTGCAAGATATTTAATCTCGCACTCGAACGTGAAACCTATCCTAATTAGTGGAAGGAACCACACGTTTACCAATCCCGAAGCATGGCCAATCAACATTTGATGACTTTCGGCCAATAAGCACCAATACGACCGTTTCAAAAATCTTACGGATATTGATCAAAGATAGGAGGACGTGTCACTTAACAGAAAATAACTTACTGATTGCCGAACAGCTTGGATTACTCATGGCTCGGTCTTGTGACACCTGTCAGCTCTCTTTCTTTGACCATGTTCTCCAATGTAGGGACGATGGCTTTGCACTTCACACAGTCTATTTCGATTTCATTAACAGATTTTTTATCGTATTGACCATGCTCTTTTTCCCTCAAACCTTCCCCCTTTCGAAATAGGTGTTAAACTTCTGAAGTTTGCATCCCCCTACCCTGCCGCTCGCACAAAACGTGTTAAGATTTCCCATGCCATCTCCAACCCCACATGTGTGAGGAGTGGAGTCATTCAGGGTAGTGTACTCGACCCGCTTTTATGTTGCCTTTTTGTTAACGATGTACCCGATGTATGTCAAAATGGCAAACCCTTCATGTATGCCGATGATCTGAATGTTGCATATCAATATAAGCCGGCAGATCGTGACATCGTGCTTGAACTCCTGCAGAGCGACCTACAGGCCTTTGCCCAGTGGTGTCGCACATGGCGCCTTTCTCTTTCTTGGCATTAATGCTTAGTCGTGGTGGTTGGCGACGGTCACCAACCTCAACTAATTATTGACAGTCACGACATAAATGTGCCTGAAGTAATTAAGGATCTGGGCTATCATATTCCTAGTGTCTTAATATTTGGGAGCACTGCGCCGTGATAGTCTCCAAAACACGTAGATCGACCGGGTTTTCCTTCAGAATTTTAAAACTAGAGATGTTATAATTCGCCTTTACAACATGTACGTTAGACCTGACCTGCAATACTGTTCGTTTTTACTTAACCTCATGCGTGTTGCTGGTCGGAAGAAAATAGGATCCGTCCAGCATTTTTTACCAAATTATTTTAACCACAGACCACCGGAATTTGGTTTACCAAGAACGTTGCCGGCTTATAGGCCTTGATCCTTTCTGATTTCGTCAATTTCAAAAGGGGCTATTTTTACGGTTTAAGCTCTTAAATAGCCGTACTTTTAACATGCTTACTATTTTTCAACATCTTACCCACCCCCGGCGTAACAATCACCGTGAGGTCTTTTTATTACTTTCTCTGGCACGTACCGTTAAATTTTGCGTGCTCTTTTTTACGATCAAAATTAAAGTTTGGAGCAAATTGCCCAGGAATACAAAACTTCTGCAAAATTATTTTTTGTTTAAGTGAACTATTGCTAGTTTTTTTTATTCCGAATAGGTCCTACACATTTTGTGTGCTGAATCCACCGACTTAGTCCACCGTAGTGTTGGAGTTCGCGGTCTCTGATCCCCCTGGCTTGTCTCATCACAGACAATTTCTTCTGCTGTCAGCGAGCAACAGTTCTTCACTGCCTCGGTTTGGTCCAGCATCATTTTCATGGGAAGGAATTGAGACTGAAAATATTGGAAGCAGTTTTACCCATCACTTTTTGGACTACCGTCATTTCACGGGCAGCATTTTTTTCTCATGGACCATCCAAAGTACAAAAACACCATCTGATGTATTTATTCATGAGGAGTCTTTTTCACTGTTAGCCCGATCTGTGTTTTATCTTTCTTTGACCGCGCCTGTAAACTGGCATTAAATACAACCATCATTATTGTTATGCATTTGAAGGGTTAGAGGCAGAGACATTGATTGCTTTATTCATTCACACAAAGTATAATTGTAAACATTTAGAATGTGATCGGTTCACAATACAGCACAAATAATAAGAAGTCGCTTCTGTTCACTGTGATTCAGTACGTAAACACTTTTAATACAAAAAGTTTTACAACGCTGGCTGTTGTCACGAGTAGTCATGTTGTAAAAGTCGGTCTTTGTCGGAAATTAGGCGAACAAGTCTTCTATTAAACATACGAAATGTCTCAAGTGTCACCATCTCACTTGATAGTGAGTTCCACGGTCAGACATTCCGTTGGCTGAAGGAAGACTTCTTACAGTCTACCCGCGTGATTTCGCTCTTGACTTTGTAGGGGTTTTTGAAGCATTTTTTCCCGGGTAGGAATTGAAAACAAGCATGTAGGGATTGTCGCGTAATTAGTCTGTACGGGCAAACTCAAATAAATCATCCAGTCTCAGTGAGCAAACATAGCCACGGACAATCCGGAATGCCCAGAGAAGATGGCGGTTTAGTTGCCTATAAGATAGAGGGAATAAGCCAAGCACATCTCCCCATACGACAAAATTTCTAGACCATCAACCCTCTTCGTTGTTCTGCGCTGCATCTGTTCGAATAGGTCAATAGCCTCCTTCATCCATGATGTAGTTTCTGGCATTTCGTATTCTAGGTGGGGTCTTACAAAGACACTAAAAATCTTTCGAAGATTTTGGAGGAGAATATTTTAAGTGCACGTCTGATCCAGTGTAAAGTAATATTTGCCTTCCTGACCACCTTCCTGGAGCGTTCTGATGGCATTAGATTTGCGGTCATCCATACACCATCTCTGTGTCTTTCTTCGTCTTCCAATGCTGTCCTATTACAATAGTACTGATGCTTAGGGGAGGCAGTTTGGCCGGCGTCTAGGCATAAGACAACGCATCTCTACACATCCTGCCAGCACATGGCCCCTTCATAGACGGGGCTGGGAAGGAGCTGGGTGGGACCAGAGCCCCCTCTGGATTGAAACATTTTGAAGCTTATTTGCATCTAAAGTTATGTTTCAAAAGCGCCACTTATTGTACCTTCTTTGGCATTAAAAGGAGCTAATTTATCAAAAATGGCTTGTAAATCATGGAAAAAGCATTCGTTTACGCCCAAGGGTCGCGGATAATATCGTGCGTCAACCAAAGCTGTTTTCATGCTCTTAATAACTGTCTTAAATAATTTATGTATCTTATGCTAATTGTTTGGATATTTACTCACAAAACAGTTCAAGTAGACGACTTGTATGTCTATGTAGGTACTAGTTAGCATTGGTATTCAAAGTCTACTTATAGAAATTTTTTATCGTTTTTTACTAAATATCCAAAGGAATTATGAAGCGTAATTACTGTGGTTCTCACCGAACCGCCATATACAAGCTCATTAAGCACCAGATGAAGGCATATTATGAGGCCACTGAAGAACCTGAGTCTGAGGTTCCCTCAACGTCGCCAGCAGTTGGCAATCAATCCTCTGAACGAGAAATGACTATTCTGAACTCTGAAACGTCTGCCGGCAGGTATTATCTGTGTGCGCCTCAGGGGACTCATCAAACAGGTCGATATTTTAAAGGAGTGCCAAAAGTGGGTGGAAATCTGGCGTTCCCTGCGCATTTTTTCTGCTGGTGAGGCCAGGCGGGCTGTCGTGTTGAATTCCCTGCCACAGCCCCTTCTACAGCCCCACCAAGCCCCTTCATAGTACCCTCTAGCCCCGCCATATTTGAGGGAGTTACGCGGGCCGGTGCTGACAGGGTTAATTATAGGTTGACCAGGCCCAAAAGCTGGTTGGTCCCCTCACCAAATAGCCCTTTTGCGTTAATAAACTTGATCCTCTGATGTTTCCGCGTACCTGTGAGTTTTATTTCGCTGGTGGGGCCAGGCGAGGCTGTCATGTTGAATGCCCCGCCAAAGCCCCTTCCACAGCCCCGCCTAGCCTCTTCAAAGCCCCCTCTAGCCCTGCCACTTTTGATGGGGCTAGGCGGGGCTAGGAGGGGCTGGTGCTGGCAGGGCATTAAACATTAAAAGTCCTGTCAGGTTAGCAAAAGTAGGAAATCCAGGTCGATAATCTGAGGAAAATAAAATGTTCACCGGATCGAGGGACTTGTTTGGCTGACGTTTCGAAGAGATAGGGCGGCTCTCCATTTTCAAAGCGTCTAGTGAAACAATCGATCAGAATTTTGAATAGACAGCCAGATTACTTGGTCTTTGGCCGACCGATGTTTTCCTTCTTTCGCCGCCTTGGCCTACTGGTCGTCGCCTGTGAGTGTTTGTGGCCTCCTGTATTGTGTGTCGTCACTTCAATTGGGGTTAGTTGCCTTTGTGTCCCCCTTTTGGGCGGATTGGTCGACAGGCCGTGTTTGTTCGGTAGTCTTAGGCTCCGTATGAATGTCTTGTCTTCGTCACGGCGTATGTAGTGACGTAGGACTTTATGGGCCGCAGGAGGGTCTGAATGTCTGTCGATGGAGTTGGCATCTGAGTCCCAAGCCTCAAGCGTGAGACGCTCTGTCCTGGAGGCGCCCCTGCCTAAGACGGCTGCGCTCGAAAATCAAAACTGTGACCAGTTTCTCCGATGTGAGCCGCAAGCTGTGAGTTTGCGTCCAGTCGCCGAGTTGCCAGTTTGCGCTCATGAAAGCGAGTCTTCAATTCTGTTCTGTCTCAGGACATACTTCTCGTTAGAGGGGACAATCTACGAACAGGTGAAGGGCACACCAATGGGTTCGCCGATTTCGGGGTTCATCGACGAGGCGGTCCTGCAACGGTTAGAGTCGCTGGTCTTCCAACACCACAAACCGAAGTTCTGGGCCCAGTATGTGGATGATACCTTCGCCGTTATCGACAGGGATTAACTGCTGACATTCAAGGAACGTCTGAATGCGGTCTTCCCGGACATACAATTGACGATGGAGAAGGCAGAGAACAACCAACTGGCCTTCCTGGATGTCCTCGTATGCCGCAAGGATTGTGGTGGACTAAAGACCAAAGTGTTCGGGAAAGCGGCAAATACGATGCAAGTACTGAATTTCAACAGCAACCATCCAATCAGCCGCAAACGCAGTTGTGTAAGGACGCTCTATCGGCGTGTCGAAACGCACTGCAGTGAGCCGGAAGACAAAATTGCTGAACTACAATACCTCCGACGGGTCTTCAAAGCCAATGGCTACCCGCGCAACTTCGTCAACCGGTGCATACGCAAAAGGGACGAAAGGCCTAACCGCAGGGACACCAAAGTTTGGCGAGCGCTTCCATGTGTCAAGAACGTTTCGGGAGCTGTTGGCCGCCTTCTCGCACCATTTGGGCTTGGAGTTGCACACAGACCGGCGGCAACCATCACGTGTCAGTTAATGAAACCGAAAGACCCATTGCCACAGCAAGAAACGTCTGGAGTCGTTTATTGGATCTGGTGCAGTTACGCACAAAGCAACTATGTCGGAGAAACCAGAAGATTACACAAACGCGAATGACCGAACATGCTGCAGCGGTTCGGAGAAATGACGCTAGCTCTCAAGTTGCGGCTCATTCGACGGGTTCCGGCCACACATTCAAATTTGACAAGGCCGAAATTATCGCAAGAGGTGACAACCGCGTGAGTTGGGGCTGCTTGAGTCATGGTTTACCGGCCCCTAGTCTATTAACAAGTGCAATGATCTTCCCATTTAATACTCCGTGCTGAGACTTTGCCTAGGCGGAGTAATTGGCCACCCGGGAAGCGCACAGGTGAACACTCCTCCCAACACCCGGGTCAGCGCGTCAGATGGTCGAGCAATCATCACACCAACATCCAACGCACGTGATGAAATTGTAGCAATTAACGGCGCGAATGTCGGCCATCACGCCACGTGCAACGATCCCTGATGAAGAGGGGAGGGGGGCCGTGAATATTCATAGGGATGCGGTGGCATGGCTACTGCATCCTATAAATGCTGCAGCCGCATATGCATGAACTACCCTTATCTGCTTTTGTCTTTGATGATGGATTCTAGCAGGAATCCGAAACGTCAGGCTGATAAAGCACTTGTCCCGGCGATCGTGCCTTCTTCATCAAGGACGATAATTTTCGCAGTCACGTCGCCTATCTTTTTATGGTTCAGGGTGACGAATGCACGCTCCAATCTGCCGGGAGTTCGCCTTTTTCAAATGACTTTTGAGATATGGTAGACAGTGGTTCGCACGGTTCATTAGCAAATTCTCGAATTACTAATGCTTGAATTCTACCCGGACCAGGCGATTTAGCAGATTGCAGTGGGGGTAATTCGGCCGTAACTACGGCTGACGAAAAGTGTATTCCCTTGATTGAGCAGGGTAAAAATGGAAAGGGTGAGGGAAAAAATGGAAGAAGCGTTGGTTGGCGAACGGGTGGAAGTGCAAAAAAATAATCAGGTTCTGGGGTGAAGACGGGTTGAAAGAAAGCAGAAAGAAGATATGTTTTAACCTGGTTGTCGGTCTTCCGTTTTCCGTCTGCAAACTTTGTGGCTGGAATCTGTTCTTGAGTTCTTTTAGTACTCTGCATATAGCAATATAGAATTTAGAAGTGATCCGACGAATTTTGCAGTATGTTTAATTTGAACTTCCTACGCAGCTTGGTAGCCTCACATTTAAAAGTGTTGCTTTGCTGCTTTTATTCCTGTAAGTGCTCTTTGGAGCATCGGAACACCTAGAGCATGCACGTAAAGTGAACATTAGCTAATGAGTGGTGCATTAAAGTTCCATATGACCAAGATGGTCGGCCGAGTAACGTTCAGTTCAGTTCAGTTTATTGAGGGAAATAGGCGTAAGCCTTTGAGTACCCTATTTGCAACGTAAAAAATGTGTGGTGTACAGATAGATGTTCTGTGCTGAAATAGTTCGAACACGCCCATAATGGTGGGACAAAATGAGAAGGAGTTAGAGGGGGTGAGCTTGACTTCTCATCGCTCTTGGTCATTTCGGAACATAAATATGTCCAGATTCTTCTTAAAACTTTGTATAGATGATGACATCACAACATCTGCGGGAAGCTCATTCCATGGTTTGACCACCCGAACCGAGAAGGAAAACTTCCGCACATCCAGCCGTGCCTGCTGAGTGCGCAGTTTTAACGGGTGACCTCGGAGGTTGGTCGTGGTAGCAAATTCAAAAAAGTCCTCGAAGGAAAGACTGCAATCCAACCCCTTTACAATGCGGAAGGCTTGCAAGAGATCTCCGCGAAGTTGCCTGCAACTCAAAGGAAAGATGTTCAGATTTACTAGGCGGGTTGCACAAGGAAAGGAGCTTTGACCCCTAACCATCTTTGTGGCTCTCCTCTGGACTCTTTCGAGGCAGTTTTGATCCACAACAGCCCATGGCCTCCAAGCTTGTATGCCGTACTCTAAATGCGGCCGGGCGAATGTTCCGAATGTCTTAGAGAAAGCTTCTTCGTCAAAGTCCATAAACGCACGCTTGATGGCGTACAGCACGGACATTGCGGTTTTTGCCACCCTCGAAGAGTGGGCGGATGGTTTTAGGGAACTCGTCGTCAGCACACCGAGGTCCCTTTGGGCTTCGACCTCTTGTAGGGCTGCACCGCCCAGAAAGTAGCCTCTTGTGCTGGCGGATCTGGCTGTGTTGCCTAGGCGAAGTATGCTACATTTGATAACGTTGAACCGCAGGAGCCAACGTGTTTTTCTAGTTCCTCTAGTAAGCCAGCATCAGTCTCGGGAGCATTTCTTGGTGTAGTATAAACAGTCAGAACTTCAAGCCTTACGATCCCTGTACTTTTATAGCGACTGAGTTTCTGTGCCGCATGTCAGCTGTGCTATTTTTTCTAGAACAAGCGGTCCATCTTTTACGAACATAAGTACTCCCCCTCCCTGGCGTTCTCTCTTCTCTTTCTAAACCAGGTGAAATCCAGGTGGTGTCGATTCGCGGTCAGACACGTTTTCAGGCAACCGAGTTTCCCTAAAGGAGATGACGTCTTTGGAAAGGTACAGATGTGGGCTTTCAGCCCATCGAACTTAGGCAGCACACTCTATATGTTATGAACACAAATGGGACTTTCATATTTTTAAAGCCCTTTGTCACAGTGTAACTCAAAGTTTCATTCAAAGTTAGGGCAAAGCGTCTGCCTCTCTTACATGGACAGCTTTGTACACAATAACGCACTGATCATCCCGATAAAGAAGATTTAAATACGTTCGGAATATGTTTAGGTCGTGTCCATCTATCTGCAGTGCAGTCGATAAATTGGGCTCGGTTGCCCTATCCATAGTGGCTTTGTGTTTTCGGTAAGAACAGGGAAAATGACCGGGGTGGGTTCGCCATTGAGAACTGCGTACCATATTTATCTACGTGGGCGTTTTTCGGTAGAGGTTTGGTCGGAATCTAGTCATGCTTTTCGATGGCTCTAAGCCCCGCAGGATGACATTCTTTGAAACCTAACTTCCCGAGGAGGCGATACAGCAAAAATGCCTATATTGACTCATTGTTCTGCACACCCCGCATGTAATCCTTTAGTAAAAGACAAAATACTTGTCCGCAGTTGAGGGAATGCGAGAAGCGCCTCCCTATGCATATTCCCACCGCCCACATTGCTGTCATTTCCAGGTACCCGATGGAGAACATTATGACACGATATTTTCCCTTACCGTTACGATTTATAGTGCAAACCACCCTCTTAACATATCACAGACAGAGCATTTAGATGTACTTTATGTAAAAGAGTTATGTACATGGTAGATGAATGATTCAGGGGCCTTGCTTTCAGAGATTTATCTAGGATACTGTCATCGCATGGGATATACGTCAGCAATATGGGATAGAAAGGTCTCCAATCGCTCCTTTAGGCCAACGTTGTTCAGCCCAAATCAAAGGCAGAATCGTATTTCGTCCACGTGGGCCCATGCAACTCGACGGGACACGGTGGCTCCTACGCGTATTGTCCTTTTAAGGTGGGTTCAGTATGCTTCTATAGCGTCTGTTTGCCTTATCGTTGTGGGGCCACCGAAGTTAGCGCGGTGGTTTGCCGTGTAGCTTCCGTATCCTTCTATGCGGAGGTGGGTGTATGCCCTCCACTCAGCCGTTGCGGTTACACCACCTTTTGCGACCCACTTAATTACTACGTGTCTTAGCACCTGCCAAGTTTGGTTGGTCGCTTGCTAAAACACAGCTTTCGTTAGCTTAGTAGCGTACATTTCAAGAAGCCAAAAATGTCTTCCCAGCCTGCCAATTTTGTATATGCAGCGGCATATCATTATTTTATCTATCTGCGCCTCCACACCTGGGCGTCGGGTTGTCTGGTTTGCCTTATGAGTGTTGTTGAACACACACTTCAGCATACTGAGTACCACTCCACTGCTGTTGTATGTGATATTAAAATGTTGTGCAGGCGATGTTTTAGTCTTGTGCTCCTTACAAATGCAAGGCAGATCCTCATAAATTTCTTCAAGGATAATCAAATGTTTTAAAACATCAACCCCGTTCGTCGGGCCTTTCTCCTGCCACAACGATTACATCTTAAGACAAAGCCGTCAGCCTGCCGCCTTCGGGCTTTCTGCCTCATGCTCTAGCCGCATCTGCATGTCTGGAATATCGACAGCAATACTCTACTCTGACAAAACTGTATCAGCTCATTTGAGTTTAGTACTTAGTCCGCCGTTGTTGGTAAATCATGCCAGGACTAACTGACTTTCGGTCTGGCCCGCACCGCCGGTCTGCAAGAAAAATTAAATTGCATTTACTATAGGGCACGCTTCTACTTTTTTAGCTTTTATTGAACTATTTACATCAGGAATGTGTCTGAACTTGTTGAAAGACACTTGAGGAAACACCAGATAAAAGTGGCGCACAAGCCGACGACTACCTTACGCACCCAGCTTGTACACACTAAGGATAGGGTTGGCTATCTCGATAGAAAAGAAGTCGTCTATAAGATCCCATGCGATGCTTGTGATGCAGTATATTGTGGCCAAACGGGAAAATTTGCCCTTACACGCATCCACGAACATCAACTTGCAGTTAAGAGGCGAGACCACTTGTCCCAAATGGCCATGCACACTCTTGATACTGGGCACACTTTCGCATGGGACAAAACTCGCATCGTCGGAGTTTGCCCATCTAAAAAAGGCCGAGAGTTTCTTGAAGCCATGCACTCCGATGAGTCATGCATCAACAGGCATATCGAGTTAGATGCCACGTACAAAAATCTCAGAGAAAAGTGGAAGAGAGGAAAGCCGATCAAGACGGACTGACACATACGACGGCAGCTTACAAGCTGAGGCACCTAATGAATATTGATTTTGTAGCACGTTTGAAATTTTAATTTTTTTCTGCACATTTACTCTAGTCTGAAGAAGACACGGGGAACCGACTTCGAAAATTTACTCAATAAAGTTTTCTCTCTTTCCCGAAGAACGTATTTGATTTCAAAATATATAGATCTATAATTGCCTTTTTCATCAACACTACATTTCCTTTACCTACACATATTTTAGAATTTGTCGGGTCGAATCAAGGTATTTGGAGAAAATGGTATAAACCCTTGAAAACTTTACTGACAAAAAAGTAAGTCTGCATGAAGAGCAGTTAAGTCACAAAAAAGTATTGTTGATTTCAGCATACGAATTGCATAAGACTGGCAGTGAAGCAGGAGTGTTAAAAAGCTGGTGATTTGTTAAATATCAGCAAACAACATACTGACTGCACTTGCACTGGTTGACATTCCGCATGCTCACTGCCTTTCATTTGCTTAGTTTCTCGTATGCAGAAGAGCCACCCGTTTCTTGCTACGACATTTGTCAACTGTCATCTGCTATCATTCCCAGCCCTCCATCCCCACTGTCTGCGTGTTACCTTAGACCCGACCCCCCGTAAATTAGCCAGAGGAGGTTTATTCAATTGCCTCTGTAGAGGTAGCACTAACGATCAGTAAACTATATTTAATTGATCGTTACTGTTTTATTTTCCTCCAAACTACACGATTGAATTCCATTTACCATCTTACCGCAGACAAAGTTCCATCTCAGATTGTTGACTTTTTTCTCAGTTGCCTTCTCAGGATTCCCTAACTCCTCGCTGTAAGACCCCGTCCGTGTAACCCCTAATACCACCATTCCCGTAAGACACGCTCCACTGGTTACCTTTTTCTGATCCCGGTCATATAACTTATCCTTGCTCTGGAAACATAGCATTGAAGATAGGATTGTAGTGATTTTCCGTCGTTTTAGGCATTTTTTCTGCATGTGTCGCCCTGTCCGGTTCAATGTTGACAACTGGAGGTAAGTCTGGCGCTGCGCGTCGCAGCCATAATTTGTGTTGATCCAGGTCCGGTACGACGGGTTCTATAGAATACCGATTGATGCAATTACTTCCTAATGCAACTTTCGTGACGAATGTCTTCGGTGACAGAGAATTCCTTCAGTTGAACGCAGTAACTTGTGTGGTAGCCAACAAAGGTATGGCAAGTGCAGATGGGGATCCGTTCTAATCAGCCACTGCCTCCATACCGGTCTATTGTCGTGTTAAACTTGTGTGGTCGGTATAGCACCGTGGTCATGAGCAAAGAAGAGCGGGAGGGTGAGTTAGGTGCGTCGAAGCTCTACCTTAAGATAAACGAGTTCACTCGACATTCTGCACTTCCATGAAGGCACGGTGTCGATTTTGGCTGTATGTAACGAGCAAACGATTGCTGTCTACTATGTTCTTGAGCAATTAAGCAATCGCAATATGATGTCCAGAATTTAGACCTGTTTGAATCCGCTCTTCCATGGAGAGAAGCTGACATCGTTTTCCGAGTTATCATCCTAATCGCGGGGAATACTGCTCCACGGTGAGGTCAAACCCAGTTTACCTAGTTTGTTTTAACATCGCTGATTCCAAGAGATAATGCGCTCGAGGACGCCCCAAATTTTGGCCACGCGATGAAAATGATTTATCAGACTGTACAGATTACACTTTGTTTATGTGAACTTGACAGCCGGCCGCAACCGCAGGCGCAGAGATACTGCCAGCGTTTTTTAAATTCTACTAAAGGGTCCGGCCTCTTTTGCACGTTTAGCCCCCTATTTGATGTATATACAGTGGTCACATGCGTGTTTTAAT
>CACRXP010000696.1:292996-305523 GCA_902702965.1 Spirometra erinaceieuropaei | reverse complement strand
GGAGATTGCGGTAGGCACTGCGCAAGTCCGCCTCACTGCATACTAATCTGCGCGCAAGTCCCAGATGCTGCGTCCACTCCCTGAGACGCTCTCTGTGGACGTCAATACTCACTACGGTCCGCTGGGAGCCTTCGCTCTCCGTTGCTCCCTGTTTCTGACATTCAAGTCTTTCGAGACACTTAACGTCTGCATCTGACTCACGTCTTCTTGTTTAACCGACGGATCACCACTTTTAGCCCCATCTGAGCTGTCTTTGTCCTACCTTTTCAGGTTCCGGTCAGTATGGCGATGTCTACGAGGCTGTCTGGCGTCGGTACAATTCCGTGGTGGCTGTCAAAACCCTCAAGGTTTGTTGTTCAACTTTTTTTCCAAGGAGATTTGCCTTTGAGCATACCCGCCCCTCTGTCCCTCAGCGCCCTCTTCTTAGCGACACCTACCTGGCTTCTGTTGGCGGACTAATTGCACGTCGCCTGATTGAGGCGGTGCTTTCTTCTGCCCTCCGCATACTTGACCGATCTGCAGCCCCTTCACGTCGTAAATTATGCAGCAGCATCTACCCTGCCTGTCTTGCTGTCCGCAAGACCTCGGCTCTGGTCACTAGTCTCTGCTGCTCAGACTGTTCATTGCCTTTTCGCTGGTGGTGGATGCCGCTGGCCCTACGTCATAGTGGCTTGCCTCCTTTCTCCCCCACGCAGCGTGCGGTAGTCGTCCCTGTTTGTTTGGTGCAGAAGCAGGATTGGTTTTCCCAGCTTGGAGGCGGTGCGAAACTGTCGTGGAGGCAGAAGTGGGGTGGGAGGTCGCTTCACCGTCTCTTCGGTGGTGGTGGGACCTAAAAGAAAATCTCGCAACCGTTGTTACGGCAGGCTACCGGCTCGGTTATTCTTTCGAGTCTTTTTGCCGTCCCTGTCACTTGTTTCTCCGCCTCTTTCGCTCGCCCAACCCTGCTGAGTTCCCAGTCGACTATTCGAGGAGCGTGAACAACGTCAGTACCTACGGGGTTATTCGTCAAGCTGGCGAAGACGCTGCCTGAGGGTGCTTATTCTCTCCTGCCCTTTTACCGACCATCTGCCCACGTGCCAGACAAACACAACCTTCACGCATAGAAATGGGCAAAAGAACTTTTTTCCTGGGCGATGGTCTTAGTATTGGAAGACTGTATTGGTTGTAAACTGTGCACAGGGGTCTGAAATGGGGAAAAAGTTTAGGCACCACGTGCAGTAGATGTGCTATCTCATGAAATATTAGCCGGACTTCTGAAATGTGTTTTCAATTCAAAAATATTATTTATATAGGGTTGTCGCATAATGTCACATGATGTTATGACGTTCCAGTCACATAAAGATACCGGCTCTCAAACAACCCTCTTTTTCGCCGCCTGAATGAACTACATTCAGCAAAAATGATTACTTAAGTAGCACGAATTATCCTCATTTATGAATTCAAGCATATTTTGGGGGAAATATGCACAAAGATATTCTTTTTTATTCTGCGAGTGTCCAAGAGAGAGCCCTAAGGCACAACGGGACGAGCGAGTTCCGTAAAAACGATCGGTGAACGCCCCCTTATCATTGATTTCATCTTCATATTCTATGCTTGAAGAAAGAGTGTAATTCGGTTTTGAAAAGTTTCTAATTATGAGGTTTTTCGTGACTGTGAAATGTCCAGTCGTGCAGCATCGCATCACCACATTTATTAATGCCGCTTATAAAGTGGACAACGTGGTCAATATCCATCACAAAATTTGACGAGCCCTGTACTGCTCCTTTTTAGGAGCATATGGAAGTATACGATTTTCCTTACACGGAAAGTATACAGCCTCTAATGTGGGAACTCTGAATGCCAGTGTAACGGCAGGTTCAGTTCAACATTATTCAGGAACTGCGAAAGTTTTTAAAAACCGCAAGATACTCTTTCTTTACGTGTAAAAATTAAAGCAGATACGATTTGCTAGCAAATGAGCGGATGAAAGAAGATTCCTGTACATGTTTCCTACAAGATATATTTGGACTTATTAGAGCATCGAAAATCAGTGGGAATAATGCATGCTATTTAAGTAGTCATTTTTTACAGAATGCAACTTATGCAAACGGTTGATAAGCAGCACATTCGAAGGCTGGCATCCTGACGTAGCAACCCTGCCTAAGTAATCTTTTCGAATTGAAAACACATTTGAGAATTTCAGTTGACATGTCATGAGATGGCATATCTACTGTAAATCCCACGGTGATTTCATTCGAGGCTTTATTCTGTACGGTGACACCAATGCTTTTCCTACTACAATGACGGGCCCTTATTAGCACGTCTTGGCGCTGTAAGTATGCCAAGTTAAAAGGGCACCTCTACATTTTCTAAGGGACACAGATAGGGATATTCCATTTTAGTAGTAAAATATATTTTGATCATTCAACATAACGTACCATTGAGTCCTACTTTTTAATATTTAAAGTCCCCAACCTGTATTTCTAGTAACAACTAACTTGCTACCGTGGATGAACTTATGCTACGAAGTCTCAAACCCATGCCCAGGCTTCAAAACACTCAGTTACACCTCCAAACATACCGAAATATCTGAATGAACTCTTTCCGGGCTGTTATAGGCCTTTTCACTGGCTCCATGATCTTTGACAGAAAACAGAACCCGTAGCCCAACTGTGCCTGGCATGAATAGGTTCTATATAAGTGTTAAATTAGGAAGATGAAATTATTGTTGACGCCTGCCCAATAAGTAAAGACCACGAATTCCTTGAAGCAATGCACTCAAATAAGGCATATCAATATGAATTATGAAAAAAATCGTTAAGGGCAAATGCAAACTGGTGTAACCAGTCTCGAAAAGATTACAATTGGCAATTAACGCGCATTTGGCACAGACGTCGAGCTAATTGCTTTTGCTCACCCATACTCTGAAGACGAGCTGGGGAACCGCTTACTGTTTCCCAAAGAATCTCATCTTCCTTAATTAAATTTCTTGAACTACTCATTTGATAAATGTCAAGTATACAACCCTTTCTCTCCGATAGATTTATCTGTGCTTGTTTTGTTTGCAGCAAGACGTGAATCTCAACCTCAGCGACTTCTTGGCGGAAGCAGCCATCATGAAGAACCTGAACCACAAGAATCTCGTCCGTCTTCTAGGTTGGTGCCTTTCCTGTGTTTGGTCTCTTTGGCGCATTGCGACTCAGCCTTCCTTAGCACGACCCACTGACAGGGTTTTCACCCGATGGACAGGTCTCCGTCCTGAGCTCCTTTCCCCTTATTGTAACCTAAGCAGGGGCGACCAACTGGGCGAACCCCTTTGCATATTATCCTCAAACTAGAGCCTTGTCTGGACCACACTTTCGTTAGGAAAATGTGCATGCGTCACACTGGGCAACACGGGGAGATGGGGGCGGCGGGGATGTACGTCATGTGAAACAAGTCACGCTCACAGGATTCGGTCGAGGACAAGTACGCAAGAATGGATACTGATCTCCTAAGATGCGTGAATACTTCCGTGTTTCAATTTCAAGGCGCGATCACCAGAAATTCAAGTCGTTTCCGTCGCGGCCCCCTCCGCCGCCCTCCTCCTCCTCTCTTTTTATCTCCCTCCCCCTCGTCATTTTCCTCATTTTATTCATCCTGCTTATAAAAACCTAAAGGACATCACGACATGCCAACTTTTGCTTGCCATCAAATACGTCAGTCCCCGTCTAACGCACTCTTGGAACTGCAAAGAGAGATGGATGAGAGACGTTCACCCCCCCTCCCTCCCCCGAGTCTAGGTGCTACAGGAAACTGTTAGTACACAAATCTGATCCGCGAGCTACTATGGGAACACTGGTGGCCCATGACTTGCGCGCTCTCAAGTTTGAATTGTCAAGGACCATTGGCGCCGAGCGGATCGACTTCTGACCCAACCAGAACATCTTGCAGCGGTTGTCTCATACGAACCTGTTGGTCTCTTGAGAGAGGAAGGGACAACAGTGGCAATCCCTCCGCCCCTACAGCGTGCTGCTCAAGACGGCTGAACTGCGCATACACGAAAGTCCTCATCCAACTACTTCCTGGCGTTAGGCATTGACGAAAAAGGCTTAGAGGTCGGGGCTTTGAACACCGATTGTCGAATGTATGACGACTCGGTGGATTTCGGGATGGATAGTGAGAGCAGGATGACGCCGAGGCTGCGATTGACACGCCCGTTAACCCCCCCCCCCTCTCTTCGAATGTTAAGTGCTGCTGGAGGCGGGAAAATAGCCTTGAGCTATTGGCATACTTTGCGGGCAGGACAGATACCGCCGCGGGTATCTCATTATGCACAAATTCGTGGAAATCCCCCACAAATTATTAGAATTGCGATCAGTTTTTCTGCTGATATTTTGCTATTCTTCTAAATTCCTCATGAAGACAGAAATGACTATAACAAAAGTTCATATTGACGCAACTGTGAAAAACTCGGCGCCTCGGTGGGATTCGAACCCACGCAGTAAGTGGAAGGCATTAGTACAGCCAAGGCTCTAGCCATTTGGGCTACGAGGTCCCGCCGGACGACGCGAGTTTAATCACATTTGGGTCAAGTTACCCGCCCAACCTACTGCGACGTTTGGAATCCACCAAATCTGATACAGTAAGTTGACTGCCCAAGCAGGATTTCCTAATTAATTCACCTAGAATCCACCAGATGACTATTAGGCTCACGTAATTCGCGTCCTCCGACGGGGCCTCGTAGCTTAAGTGGTTAGAGCGTTGGCTGTACTAAAGCCTTCCCCTCACCGCGTGGGCTTGAATCCCACCGAGGCGCCGAGTTTTTCACAGTTGGGTCAATATGAATTATTCAAAATCTGCCAAAACATCTATGTAAAACAAAAGTGACTATGAGTGCGAAGTAGTTTTTTCATGCGATATTTGGAAGTCGGCCTATCAGTATACCTTTTCGTTTAAAAGTAATCAATTGTTGTGTTTGGCAAACCTGAATAATTTCTTTGATCTAATTGTAAAGAATTATTAGAATTAGGATCATTTTTATGTTGATATTTTGCTATTCTTCTAAATTCTTCATGAAGACAGAAAGGACTAAAACAAAAGTGATTATGAGCGCGAAGTCGTCTGTTCATGCGGGATTGGTGAAGGGGCCGTATTGGAAAGTCGGCCTGTCAGTATACTTTTTCATTTAAACGTAATTAATTGTTGTGTTTGGCAAACTTGAATAATTTATTTGACCTTATTACAAAAAATTCATCGGCCCCGATGGAATTAGAACGCATGACAGCGAGGGCAGGGCTTGAGGATACAGCCTGTGCTACTCGGTCCCACCGGGAGCCGTGGGTTTAATCACATTCGGGTCAAGTTACCCGCCCAGCCTACTACAACGTATGGAATCCTTCAATTGTGATACAGTAAGCTGACGACCGAAGTAGGATTAACCAAGAAACCCCACCGAGGCTACCAAATTTGCCACAATTGGGTCAAATGATTTAGAGTTGCGAAAATTGCCATAGCGGTATTCAGAAGACGAGTTGGCGAACATACGTTGCTTTCGATAAATTCTCCCCAAGGGTACAGTCAAACATGCCAATGATTGAAAAATCGATAAAAGTTAGTTTATTAAAGCACAGGCTGGGCGAGAGCGAAAGGGCGCAGAAAGTTGTATGTGGTTAGTCAACCTTTGACCACGGTAAGCGCGGAGCCTGAACGAGGCGCTTCACGGGGCATAGGGTCGGTTTTCGTAACCTTATGGCGGCCGCTTCTGCTGTTGCTAACAGGCGCTGGCTCAGTAGCTTAGGGTAGCTCGAGGGAACCTTGTAAATCACACGAAATGCTTCAGTGGGGTCCGCACGATGCCCTGAGTCCACTGCATGCGCAAGGATGGCGCTGTCTATTCTCCTAGTTTCGCTTTTTGCCAGCCATGCGCGAAGGTGCTCTCGTATACTTTTGGAAGGACGTCGACTTGTACGACCAATATAACCTGCTCCACAGGAACAAGTGAATGAGTAGATGCACATTGAGGTGTTCTGAGGTAGCAACCTATTCTTACCTTTTCTGCGTAAAATAGGGAGGGTTCGTGAGACTTGCAGCGTCTCTTTTCGACCGCTAGTGTGGTGGGTTTTACCGGCCGTTCGGAAATGTTCTTTGCAATAAACCTGTCAGGATAACCGTTTTTGGGAAGCAAGTCCTGGTTTTTTTGAAGCTTCTCTTCACTGCTGTCTGTTGAATAAATTTTTCTAGCCTTTTGGACTAAACACCGGACGAGGCTTCGTTTTTGTTGGATTTTTCAACCACTGGTATATTTTACTGTACAGCGTTCCCATGTAATTGTCCTGGCCTGAGGGGAATTTATCAAAAGCAACGTAAGCTCGCCAACTCGTCTTCTCAAATGAATTATTCAAATCAACCGAAGCACTAATTAATTACTTGACCCTGGTAGTCCTACGGTGAGTTCTAGATTGATTGCTTAGAAAATCCTGGTGGACAGTCAGCGGACCATATCAGAATTAATGAGTCTTATATGTGATTAGACTCATGGCTCCCGGCCGGGGCTTAGTGGCTCGGGTGGTTAGAGCGTTGGCTATACTCATGCCATACCGTTGTTGTCGCGGGTCTGAACCCCATCGAGACCACTGAGTTTTTCGCAATCGGGTCAAGTGAATTAAAAACATTTACAAGAACTTTTGGCGATTTTCACTTGATTCTAAGCTTAGTTTCATTTCCACCGGTCTCCTAGCCCGGCTTGCGATGCCGCTCCATAGCTAGATAGGAAAAAAAATCCGTACGCTTATTTTTGCAAAATCATGTATGATTCATGCATTTGAAATACTTAGGCCACATGAAGACATCTTTATAAACGCTGGTTGACCTACCCTTGAGAGGCTTCTCTAGAACGATTTCCAGAAAATGGGGTGAATACGAGAGTGACATGTCAGCGGACATTCATAAATGTGTTATCAATTAGAAATGACTACTTAGGTGGTGTTGTAGTATTGATTATTGTACAGTATAACTCCAGTGCGCTCCGATCACAACAAGACGGACAAAAATATTTCTTCGTGTACTTATTTGGCAGCAAATGACACTTGTACTTAAAGAAACAGTATCATCTGTCTATCTTAGCTGCCTATAAACGCGGTCCGCATTTATTACAGAATTTGATGAGCCCCATACGAGATCTTAGTAGCATAATTTTCCCTACATGAAAATTATACAGCCTGTAGTTTGGAAACCTCAAACCCACGTGCAACTGCAGGCCGGTGTCAAAATTATTTGGAAATCGAAAACATCTTTAAAACCTAAAGATAACCGTTCTTTAAACATAAAATTCGCAGAAGACGTAGTTTACTGCTTAATTTGTACACAGAAGAATAATTTAGCGGGATGTCTATAAAATAAATTCGAATTCGGAGGGGCGTCGAAAATTGACGGGAAAAGTTATCACTATTTAAATAGAAGACACGACCGCTGGAACAAGAGCTTTATTAGCCTGACGTTTCGGATTCTCACTCGAATCCATCATCAGAGACCAAGTCAGATAGGGGCGATGATGGATTGGAGTGAGAATCCGAAACGTCAGACTAATAATTTTCTTGTTCTAGCGATAGTGTCTCCCTCGCGACTACTTCCTGGACGTCGTCTCTTCGCTTCTACTAACTGTTTAAGTAGTCCCTTTTAGCCCGTGCGGCTTTTGCAGGCAGTCGAAAAGAAGCTCATCCAAAGTATCTTGGGATTATGTTGTGCGATAGCAAGTGTTACAACCTTGTTACAATCCTTTTTCGTAGAAAGCACATTTCATAATTTTTTCGGATGTGGTTTGGTAGCCCCACTTGTCGTAAGCAAACTTCAGTCACCTCTAATACGGGACCGGTAGTAATAACGGTTTTTACAGGTGGAGCCGGGGAACGCACAGGCGACGAAGTCAAGTAGTTGTATGCAAAAGAAAAGCTCTTGGGAGTGCGTGGTCATACTTTCAATGGTTGAGAAATAGTTACCCTAACCCTAGCCTCCAACTACCACCCCTAATCCTAAACCCCCTAACCATAACCCTTAACCCCAATTCCAACAGTATTGTGTTCATCAGGTGGGGTTACCAAACCACACCTTACTCAAAATTTCTCCTAACCGTTGACCAGTTGTCGCTATCTAGCAGTTCTCTACTTCCAAGTGGATGCCGAAAATTTTTAAGGAAGTCCAAGGCTGAGAGAGAGGGGGGAGCGAAAGGAAGAAGCCTTCGAAGGAACAGTAAGAGGAAGAGGAAGTAGTAGAAGTTTAGACAGTCGAGGTGGAAGCGATGCGAGTAGAAGGGGGATGGAGTGGAGGGGTGAGAAGAAGCTTTGACGCTTCTTCAAAGGCCAAAATGCACCGAAGGAAGTCTTGTTGTGCATGGTTTAATATATTACTCTGACTGAGGTAAAAAGACAACTTTGAGGAATCCTTGTGAGGCTGCCAATACTCAGCTGAGATGTCACACGCCAGGAAGACCCGTCTGCTCATCTGCACAGCATTCATCAGCCCTGGCTGCCGGCTACTTTCGCCTCTCATCTCACCCATCTGACACGTGGTGCCGGTGTGTAAAAGCCGCCCGCCAATACACCAACCTACCCCGCGTCCACTGTTAGGGAATCACGATTCGTCGCGAACCAGTGACGAAGACAAGACGCTCCACACAACCGATCTCTTTTGTCACCAGTGTGCATAAGTCAAAGAATTGGATACTACGCACCAGTTTGAACAAAACCCTCCAACGAATTTCCCAATTTGCGTTTTGGTCGGCCGGTTGCAGCATGCCTGCCGCGCCTGTCAACCTCAAGCCGCAAAGGAGTATTTTGCGTATAATCCGATAGGCTCCCACTTCTGGGCAGCTAAACGATGTCTGCTTAATTCAAACAGTGGGGAAAAGGGGCGGGGGTTGAGAGCGCTCGCTTGCCGCATGGAGGGAGGGGAGAAGACAGGCGGAAGCCAGTCATCTTGCCGTCCTTTTATCGCTATTCATGTCGTCGTATCAAGTGTCTTTATCGGCGCTGCTCTCCTTGTTTGTTTTAAGGCTGTGCTTCTGGTAGACGTGCAGTGCACTGGTCGTTCTTGAACGAGGGAGGGGGGGAGGGCGAATGCCCTGAGTACTTACTGCAAGTATGTGTTAACATGATCTCCCCCTCCCCGTTGTCCCCCACATCTCGGCCACTTCTTACTGCTGATCTGTATGTCTCAGCGTATGTTCTGCCGCCGGAATTGCTCCCAAACACTCACGAGAGTTTCCTATCCGCCGTAATTCAATGTCCATTATCGCGATTGTAACCGCAGTGAGAGCTGCGTCCTCAACGAGCGTTAGGGTGGGTAGGAGGGGTGTCAGCACGGCTGTGAGTGATAGGAGTCAGTCGTCTTTCTCCCTCTCTCTCGGCTTCTACTGGAGATGGCGCTGGCGTTTTCGTACACCTCTCGTCCCCGCACTTCGTTCACGCGACCCCACTCCCATCACTCTCTCTCTCCCTCCCATTCGTTTTCTACCGCGACCACGGTCCGACGCTGAGGCACTACCGGTGTCTTCCTTCCCATCGGCAAAAGGGCAGGCTCAAAAAAGCAGGCTGCACATTGATTTGCATCAGCGCTGCCCTGCAGGCGTCCTCTGGCCTTTGCTTTCGCGTACAGACTGACTCATCCACACCGGGACGGCGGCGGCGCAAACACGCTATCTGCACAGAGTGTGAATACTAATCAAACTAGCGCCCACCGACTTCCCCTTTTGCGTGGCGCTATTCTCTTTCACTTCCACATGGCTGTTGGGATTGTGGGGGGGGCGTTTGCCCTACCTTCCATCACCTGCACATAATGCGCTCTGGCGTCAACTGTCGAGAAGGCGTTCTCATTAGTCAGTCGCGAATCGACCATCTTCCGAATCGCCGCGGCTTGTGTGAAAGTCCTGCGGTGACTCCACTGTATGCGGGACTTGGGCGAAAACGTGATTAGATGACAACCCAACTTCCTATAGGATGCTGTCTGGCTGGAAACAATGGCGGGACCCCAGCGATACTGCTCAATCAACCAGCACATTGTAGTCCGTAGCACCCAGGGCCTACATGCGTCCAGTCAAGGAAACATACTACCGACCTCTGGGCAATCGCCAACGGATGAAGTCAAGCACAAACCCTATCTTTCATCGGTATAACCAATCCGTCTACACAACTTCGCCTCAAAATGAACTGACCAGGCCGAATAAATTACGCTTGCGGTGTCTGTGGCTCTTGGGTTGGGTCCAGTGGAGGTTGCGCCCGAAGTAACAGCTGCGAAACGCGGGCTAACACACACACTGCCCCATACCGCCGCATGCACCACTTCGCCGGTCTAGCCTCTGGGCGTATTCTACGACTCCACATCTATTTTCCACCACCACCACCACCACCACCATCACCACCACCACCACCACCACCACCACCACCACCACCATCATCATCATCATCATCATCACCACAGTCAGCAGCAGCAGCAGCAGCACCAAGGATGCCCCAGACCCACCAATCACACATTTACTTAGGACAGTAGGCCTGTGATTGGTTATTCGCCGTGCCGTTTCCGGGCGTTATGATTCATTCCTAATCTGGTCGGATACTTACTGAGCTCTAACTCCCAAAGTACACATTTTTATAAGAGTTGTCCATGTCGCTACTGCTTTTTACTTGATGGCGTTATGTCGAGAAAGTTAGGTCGCAATTGTGCCTATCTGTCCATCTCTCTGCGTATCCGCGTCCTTGAGGCGAAATTAAGCACCGACGTTAGTGTATAGGTGTTGCGAAATCGACCGTAAGCGCACAGTGGACACTGTCAGCAGACAGCGTTTGAGGTCTTATCCTAGTACGCCTCTTTCCTGTCAATGCGCCGGCCCCCGTTGCTTAGTATTGTTGATTGCCTCTATATAAAACATGTTTACCCTAGTCTCTTACACGAGGACATTCCTGGTTTCGACACAGTATCTTCGTGCT
The DNA here is from genome assembly GCA_902702965.1 of Spirometra erinaceieuropaei. Lineage (NCBI taxonomy): Eukaryota > Metazoa > Platyhelminthes > Cestoda > Diphyllobothriidea > Diphyllobothriidae > Spirometra > Spirometra erinaceieuropaei. The sequence continues at coordinate 294,586 of CACRXP010000696.1, read as the reverse complement.
GCCGGGGGGGACTGCTCAGCGATTTAACTGCTGTCGGCAGGTGCCGAGGAGAGGAAACACTGACCACAAAGGCGCGTGCCCAGGTGTGCCAGTCAGTTCCAAGCACCTACGGTCAAGGTATCTTGGGGGCGTGCGGCGCCACCTTCAGTCCTGACCCAGCGCTCAACTGCCAATTAATGTATCCCCAAAGGTTTCTATCATGGAGCGCAGGCGGTCACCTTTTACCGAGACCGTAAATCTTCGTTTCCAGGTGGACGCATTGCCAGTCTATGTTGACCTGACTCCACTTTTGAGGCGATCTGGGTTAACAACACAATCGGTGTGACCAACTCAGAGGACGGCTAAAGAAAATTACCTTGATGGTTCGGACGGGAAAAAATGGGGATTCTTCGCGACTGAGAGGTAACACCACCAATGATCCTGGAAGCTGGAAGGCCAGCTTACCTGACGTCAGGAACCTAATGCATGTAGCAGTGATCACATCGTGTGTGGCACGTGTAGGCGAGCTGCTTAACTTTGTGGTGTGAAGAGTGTGCGGGAGATGCCACACAAGTCGCGGGCGTTGCACCCACTCCGCCTGGGTCTGGGAAAGGGGATACGTACCCTTCCTGGAATCTGACCCAAGACCACCTGTATTTAGCGGTGGGGGGGGGGTGGGGTTCCTGTCTCTCCGTCTTATTTGCAGTGGAGGATGTAGCTTAACATCTTCTGGCAGGACGCAATTTGTGCGGTCTGTTCAGCTCCTGAGCTCGATTTAGTCTAGGACCCTATTAGTCGTTTGAACAAGACGCAAGCTACATTGGCCCTCCCTTTGTTGATGCCTTCTGCGTGAGAAGACGTTTCAAGTTCTCACACTCAGTTCGCCGTCTTGGAACCGTCTAGCTGCCCTTTCGTCTGTTTTGTCAAACGCGCGACTGGCGAACCTCCGCGTTTTCTGCCTCTCCCCCCTCCCCCCCTCCAGGGCACACACTTCTGTCAACACGGATAGGGGGGTGCGGGTGGCGGGACGGAGTCGCGTCGCCCTGAGTCTTCTGCACTGACTCGGATTTTTCAAAGGGTTTTGCGCCGCGCGTCACAACAGCTCCGTTTTGCTTACCCTCGCACCAACAAGGAGTTCTGGCAGAAGCCCGCCCCTGCAGGGGTGTTGCGTGCTCTTTCACTTCGAAAGCGGTCTGCCTTCCCTGCGCATGACTCATGCGAATATGCTACCACAGTCTGCACAGATTTCAGCCTACTTGTAACCCCTTAAGTCACCGACCTCGTTTTTCTCCTTCGAGACAGTGCTATTTCGGATGACTGTTTTGCTGCCTAGGTTACCCCAGAAATTATGTGCTCTGAGAAATCCATTACTCTCTACCCACCCACCCATTACTCCTCAACGCCTCTGTTTTGTGGCGCCTCTGGACGCCCCTCGAGGTTTCAAGCCTGCTTTCTACAGACTGAGCACCCTTTAAAGGCTGTTCGAGCCCTGATTAGCAATCGGACCGTCAGGGCTCGTATGAGTCCTTCCACTGGTCTCTGAACATGGAGAACTTGGGTTGCAATCATGGCTCGTCAGTCTTTTTGCCTCAGTAGTCTGCAGTTGCCCGA
>CACRXP010000696.1:239620-265271 GCA_902702965.1 Spirometra erinaceieuropaei | reverse complement strand
CATGGTGTCTCTCTTTGGAATCAGAGCCTCGGCAGGAGTAGGCCAGCTGGCTTGACCTGTTGGGACTGAGTGAGGGGTTGTGGTGGTTACGAGGGTGGGGGAGAGGGGATGTGTGTTCGGCCTTGTTTCTCGATGATTGCAAGTCGCCGTCCACAATGCACCAGGCCGCTGGACAATATCGTCAAGGTAGTGCGACAATCTTCAGACGATCGCCGTCTTTTGAGCGCCGACGGCCGCCACGTCGCACATACGTTCTACTTCGCGGTATAGTGGAGACTAGGGTATCTACTCCGGCTCCAATGAGGGGAAATGTAGGACCGCTCGGTGCCTCCGCCGTGGGTTTTTAGAAGCTTTTCGTCCTACCCTCTATCTCTCTTCCCATCATTACTGTCGACACTTGTACTCTGTGTGTCCCCTGGGTCTGTCCACCTCCTTCTTGTTCTCAGGCTTCTTGACGGCCTTTAGGTCACCCGTCTGCCTCGATCACGTTCACTCGCTATGTGCTCCCCGCGGAACAGCCGCACTGTGGGAGGATTTTCAGAACATTCCGCTTAACTGCGATCTGGTAGAGCCGCTTCCTGGCGGGCAGTGGAGTTGGTCTTGTCGATCCGCGTGGCCTCGTTCGCACCAACCTACGACACTGAGACACGTGCGTCTATGTAGGGTGCCAAGCACGCGCCCCACCCGGTGGACGCAGCAACGGTGAGACAGACTTGCACAGCATCTGCCGCACTCTCTTCCCTCACCCACCTGACACTGGCAGGCTCGGGCGCGGTGGCTGACAAAGCTAAATAGCTCGTCTACGCGTACCACACACGACCTGGTCGTCAGTACCAGGTGACAGGCTCTTACTGGGGCGCCATAGAGGCAATAGTTTGAAGCAGCCATTGCAGCCACTGACTCTCAGTCATGCAGAGGACCCAGCTATTCCATTAGTTGGCTGCCTTTCAAGCCACGACCGTTTGCGCATCAGACTTATACTAGCGATGAATGTGCCAAAGTGCCGGGAGAATGGATCTTCTGATGTCGGCCTCTCTCTCCGTCTTCCCCCACCCATGCACCCGTTGACTGTCCGAGCCCGTCGTCCATCTGATGATGCGATTCGACGCCATGGCTGACGCGGTGTTAATGCCCACGTCTGGGTGTGCCACCTCGCCTCCCCCCTCCCCCCAGGTACGGAAGTAGTCATGGGCTGGCGCCGACTCAGCGCTGCCCGACAGACGCGCGCGGTTTTGACCCAGCGCATTCGCATCGTGCGGACCGTTGTCGGGATAAAATGGGAGAGGGACCGGCCGCGTCATAACGCGCATATTCCTAGGCTTCATGTTAGATTAGCTAATCTTTTGAAGTACCTTTCCCGTCGTCTTGACATAGTCCGGCCATACCAGCAGGGCAGCTAAGATACTTGCTACGAAAGTTTCCGTCGGGCAAATTGCGTCTATTTGTCCGGTGTGGATGTGCCCCAGTCTACCATGGCCGTCGGAACCTCTTTTGCAGCGGGCCGTCAGTTGTATTTTCGCAGAATGTCCGTTGCACCAGTTCGGTCTTAACTGGTCACGTACCCCCCCCCGCCCTGTGTATCGGCCAGCCGGCGAAGTGAGCGATCCCTGGCCTACCTTCCATGCCCTGCCCATTTGGGAGGTTTTTTTCTGCACGATCTCCTCTGATTTTTTCGGAGTTGACACACATTTTCGCCGCGTCACTCTGGAATCTACGCTGGCCCGCAGGCAAAAGGTACAGTTGTCGGTTAGCTGCCTTTCGGATTGCGCGGAAGACGGCTTTTTACTTCTATTTTACGCTTATGTCCAACCTCCTCCTCCTCCTCCTCCTCCTCCTCCTCCTCCTCCTCTTCAGTATTCGCTGTGATCTACCCTCCCTCTCGCGCCCTCCGTACTCTCGTTTTCACTGCCTCCCCTCCCTTCATTCCAGATCGGACATTTGGGCCTTTGGTGTGGTACTTTGGGAATTGGCTACTTATGGCCTCTCACCATACCCTGGCGTGGAGTTACACGGCGTCTACCAGTTGCTGGAGAAGGGCTACCGCATGGAGCGACCCCACGGCTGTCCGGAGGCTGTCTACTCTATAATGCTACGATGTAAGTCTTTCCATTAAACCTCCAACGCTTGCAATCGACCCCCCCCCCACCAAAGGCCTAGTTTGGGCTGTCATAAACAGACCATAAGATAGAACTGGCAGCGTGGTCTCTTCCGCCGCCATTTGGCACAGGACATGGCTGCGATGGAAGCTTGGCCCAACGACTTGGAGAGCCCCCTGTCGATCTTCGGAAGCTTTTGGCATCTGCTGGGGTACGCGGGCTGAAGAAGCCGCTCCCCGCCGCCTGTCCTTGTCAGTAATAACTTAGAAATTTGTAGGCGGTATTGCCTGTCCTATGTGTCGGGCGTAGATGCACCGCCTGCCTCGGCCGGAACACCCTTTTCAGCGAACCAAGTGCCTGTAGGGAGTGTTGGTTTGACAAATGGGGTGGTGAACTGTAAATGTGTGCACCGATGGCAAGAACCATCTGTATTTCACAACCGTTCCCTTGATGTCTTAGGCGCGCCGATGACACCTTTACGCTCGCCTTGTTTTCATGGTGTTTTTTTTTCGCAGTCTTGCATAAGGTGCAGTTGCAGCGGAGGCGGAACGGGAAAATCCACGAGATACACGGAACCATTTGACTTGTTTCGTCCATATCGTCTTTCGCCATTGTGTCTTTCTTATGCTCGATATGCACAACCGGTACACTGTAAAGCAGTGCTTGAATATAAAAAAGGTTAAATGGCCACTCATCACGCCCCTCCCCATTGCAGGCTGGGCGTGGGAACCTGCCGACCGTCCGACCTTCGCCGAAGTTCGTCAGGAGCTGGAACGCATGCGGAGAACTGTAGACCTGGATGCAGGTTAGTCTCCCCCCATTCACTAGCTTCGGTTATATTTTTCTACTACTACTACTACTACTACTACTACTACTACTACTACTACTACTACTACTACTACTACTACTACTACTACTACTACTACTACCACTACTACTACCACTACTACTACCACTACTACTACTACTACTATTGCCAGCACTGCTAGTGCTACTATTGTCACTAGTGGCCAAGGGCGGACCATAGGATCATCCCGCGCACCTAATAGCGCACTGCTTAAACGTGCAAGGTATGAAACACCGTCAGCTCAAGCATCAGTGTTCCTAGGCTCCTTGATATCAGCCCTGCTATCTGCACCTTCGTTTCTCCCTCCCTGTACATGCCTTCCACTTTAACGGTCATAATTCCTATACCAATAACGATTGCCTTGTATTCGTCATTTCTGCTGAATCCAGCAACAACACAGTCGGCTTCCTTGTTGGTTACCTGCGCATTGGTTGCCAACCCAGTCTGCCTTATGACTGTTGGTCGTTGTCTGATCCGAGGACGCTGAGCGTTGTCTTTGAGTATCATGCTTTTACATGCTGCTGTCACGTTCTTCGTCTTCCACTTGCCGCCCCCCCCCTCAGTGGTAGCCGTAGAGTTATCCAAGCGCCAGTCCCTACGTGAACCCTCGGATGTTAATCACCTTCAGTCGAATGCCTGTGCTGGGTCAACACGGCAGCTCCAGGGACCCCCAAAGCACTGCCTTCCTGCCCGCCCCACTGTTGCCCCCTCCTCCCATCAGCAGCAGCAGCAGACTTTCCGTTCTCCACAACCAGCGCCACCGCCTGGCCCACCGCTAGGACGCCAACCGCCCTCATCCTCCCTTCTCCCGGACCCTCAGACCAGGGGTGTCGTCGGCAACAGCGGTGTCCCGATGCGCGACCTTCAGGGTCCTGAAGATGTCGACGCCGGTGAGGATGGAGACGACGAAATCGATGACGAAGACGACGACGATAACGATGATGCTGACGATGAGGACGAGGAGGAAGAGGAGGACGATGCGTCGCCACGCAAGGGTGCTATCAGTGCCGCGCCAAAGTCCAACGTCATGCTGTCTACTAAACGTTCTCTCGGTGAGCTCTTTTTACCCTCATTTTCTGAGCTTTTTCTGCGATGTGTCTATCCCCCACCTTCCCAAGGGGGAGGGCGAGGTCTAAAGTCAGTGCTTACCCCTTCTCTCTGCATCCACCAGGTAATTTGAAAGCATCTGGCGCCGGAGCCGCGGCCGACAGTCTCTCCAACGAACTCTCATCCCCCTCCGCCTCCACACCGACGTTTGCGCCGGCACAGACGAACGCTGAAGCAGCCCGCTGGCCGGTGGCTCACCTTGGGCCTACGGACACCGCGGCAGTGCCTGAGCAGGGTAGCTATCGTCGTGCAGCCTCAGACCTGCCCGTGTCGTCACATCATCAGCACACCAACTCCAAAGTCAGTCAGATGTCAGCTCCTGCATCCTACCCGGGTCTGGACGGATCCACACCCTCTCTGTCTGCGCCCGCCTCTTCCCAGGTGACCGGGATTGCGGCAGCAACTGCTGGACGCGCTGCCGGGGCTGCTCGTCAGCAACAGTCGCAGCAGCCGCTTGCAAGTTATGCTTTCGTCTCGGGTGTCAGTAGCAAGAGCATGCCCGTATCCGGTGCCGGTGTTGGTCGCGGTTGTGAAGGCGCTTCGGCGGGCGGCGAGTCCTTATTCTACGGCAACTACGGCAAGGACACAACCACCAGTCTAGTCGACTCACACAGACCCGGTAATTTGCTCACCCTCTTCCTCCCACCCACCTCAATGTTATTACTTTGAATGACCTGTTTTGCCTGAAGTAGAGCATGCTGATATTGTGACCGATTCCCCCTGTCTCCCTCTGTCCCCACGGGTGCAGGCCATTCGCGAGGGACGAAGGATACGATCACGCCTGCTGAGAGCGGTGTGGGCGAGTCCATCGTCTCGACGGATTCGCCGGGAGAGAGCGGGACAGGCAACCATATGGCAACCAGTCGCATGGCGGAGTACATTGGGTTCCCCGTCGACGCCGGCGGTGTCCAAGCCATTGCTGACGATTGCGTAATTAACTCAGCCCCCCAACAGTCAACTCCCTCCGCACTCCTTTCCATACACGGCGAAGGAACTGCCCAGACAGTATGTCATTTTAATTTTATTTTCCGGGCTACTTAATTAAAATAGTAGTCTTATTCTAATTGTCAAGTTTTTAAACCCAGGGTGTCCTTTCTAACTCACAGCCTTCCCCTTAAATTCGCATCTTACAGATTTACATGTTCTCACTATTCCTACTACCATGACCTAAACTTTTCGTCTCAATTGGTTTCCCACTTTCAATGGGGATATTGTTCGCAGGTTCCTTGCCTTGTCTTATTGAGGGCCACTGCGGTTGCGTCAGGATCTAATTATTTTAAATCTGTAAACCATTTCCATCGTCCTGCCTGTCCCTCTGTTTAAGGTGGATCCACCCATGTTTTTGTTGCCATAAGTCTTCCATAAACAGATCGCATCTCAACTCCGTTTTGTGTGTACAAACGGTACCCGTCCATCAACACTGCCTCACCTAGCTGGTGTGCTGCAGGTCTACCTTAACGACGGAAATGACATTTTCCCTAGAAGGGCGATAACTATCATCTTGGAGAATGACCGAACCTCGTTCCTAGCTGCTTTTCTGTCGCATCTGGGTTCCCCGCTGTTTTCTCTCTACAACGAGGATGGGCACCTCTTCTCAGCCAGGATGATTGACTAACAAAGCTGGTAGAAGCGAACAGGCGAGTTCCAGAAAGCGGTTCCGGCCAATGGGGCGGAATTCAGAAATAAAACGGTAGACAGGACAGATTTCGTAGTCCAGGAGGAGATGCAATCACTGGACCAAGAAGTAAGTTGGCCGGGCGTTTCGGATTCCCTCTCGAACCCATCATCAACGACATTGGCAGATAATGGTAGTGGCTGCACAAAGACCGCAGTATTTGTAGGACGTAGCTGCCGTGGGACCACATGCCTACTACAATTAACGGCGCTCGAGATCACCGCCGGGGGGTCGTAAATGATACGATCACGGCTCGTCAGTCCGCACCCCAGTCGTTAATTGGCGCAATTCCATTGTCCGTGTTGAATGTTGGCGTGATGATTACTCGGCCGTTTGGCTCGCTGTCACTGGGGTTGTTGCTCAACCGCACCCTCCCCACGTGACTGATTCCCCTTTCCAGGGAAGTTCTCAGCACCGAATATGGTAACGGGAGGTCATTGCGTTTGTTGGTGGACGGCAAGTAGTGACAGCGGGTCGAATTGCCGAGTCATCATCATGTCAACACCCAACGCAGACGATGAAATTGCGGCAATTAACGATTCGGACGCGGACTGTCGAGCCATATTCGCACCGATTACGACCCAGATTATTTAAAACCGCGCCTGGATATGTCCATCTGACGATAGCTACTAAACCAGAGACGCCCCTGTATGTATTTGTCACTGTGAGGCTGCGTGCGAGGGTTCCATATTCAGCCCTACGGGGGCAACGGGGCAATCTTCTCGGTGAATACACTTTCCACGATAATCGTGGCAGCCTTCAAACCTCGCCCTACGCTCTCGAGCTTACATTATGTCCAAATCTGCGTTGTCGTTAGTGACCACTTGACTGACCTACCCTTCTTCTATCCGAAAGGTTTTGACCCACACACGAGTCCAGCGGCCACCTCTGGGGCACTAACTGTCGTCACTTTTCTATTTTCGTAAGGGGATCTTAATCATCTATTTTACATCTCTGGCTACTTGTATACCACCTTCGATTCAGCTAAGTGCGGCGAGTCGCTTGGTCCCCGGGGGTTTGCTTAATACCACGGGATCCGTTTTCATAAGCCTCTCAGTGGCAGTTCGCTTTATCTGATAATATTCTGATGGCGGGTTCCCTGACAGTCTCTGGGGGTACAGTCTTTGTTTTAACTTGCCAACTCTGCCCACTCTCCTAACCCCTCTTGCTGTTTGCTCCGTCTTCAGGGTGATCCCAAGCGCCTGGATTCTGACGCAGTGACCCAATTCTCCACCCTGCCACCACAGGATCGCATCACTCGCTACCTGGAGAGCCTAGACGAACTGAGCTCACGCCAGGCCGCCACGACTAACAACCTAAACGCGTGCCTTGGACCGCCTGTCGGCCCAAACAACAACACCAACAACAACAGTAACAACAACAGTAGGCGTCCCTTCTTCCCCAACTTCCCCCCACCCCCGCCCATTCCCATCGATCCGACGGCCCACAAAAACTCCCGACCTCGCAACCGTCTTTCGGCTGCTGAGTAAGCTCCCCCCACTCTCCGTTCGGCTTTGCTCCTCCGTACTCTATTCGCACCCGGCACTTATCTAACAGGGACTGTTTTTCTCCCCCTCCACCGTCCACAGAGGCAACCATCGTCGGCCTGCAGAGACACCTCTCCGGCCGCCCTGCTATCAGACCGTCTTTGACGCAGATGCCGACCAACTTCTGAGCAGATCAATGCTTGCAAAAGCTTCGCGGTCTAACCCTGCAGACGTGGAGCCGGAGGAAACAGTGGTGGCGGTAGCAACGGCGGAGGAGGAAGAAATTGCCCTCCCATCTCCCTCTCCCGAGGTGGCCTCCTCTTCGGGCTACTGTGACTGTCGACCCTCTTCCGGCGAGCGTTGGACTGCGGAGAGCCGAGCCCTGGATGAGGTCTACCAGGCACCCAGCCGACCCTTTCATGGCTCCGTGCGGTCAGTGGCCTCGTCGTCCGCCTCCGGCGGAGCAGTAGAGGAGACCGATCTGACAGAACGCCTGAATGAACTCAGTATGCAGGCCGAGGTACTCACCTCCGCCTGTCCCCAGCTCACCACCGAGCTGTCAGCCCTGATGAACCAGTTGGCAGCCTGTAGAACACAGATCGAGTCCCGCCTGGCGCGGGAGACGGCTGTGTCTGCAGCTGCGAGCGGTGTCAACGCAAGCCGTGGATGCGGCAGCCGGGACCATCGTTCTGCACAGGAGGACCAGTGTCTCCAGGGCATCTCACAGACTCTGCGGCACATTCAGGCCGCTCTCAGCAACATGAAGGTGCGTGTGGACTCGCTGGCTGCCGCTACCGCCGTTGCCGGTTCTCCGCCAACAACAACAACAGCGGCGGCGGCGGTGGAGACCTCAGTCGCTTCCTAGATCTCCTTCTATCTGTCCTCTCTGACCCCATTTCTGTTGCCAAGTGTTTCTTCTAAAGGAACATACAGACTGCCCCTCCCCCTCCCCTAGCGAAGGGCTCTTCCGGAGGAAAATCAGCTATCTCCGCCTAGGCGGAGCTGCCGACCACGGACACCCTGATTCGCCCCACTGCTTAGCCGAGGTGGGTGCCAACCAAATAATCTGCATTTCCCTGATCAGCGATTTTTTCTTCCCCTGCACCAGACTTTTGACTTGCATTTTGCGACAGTCTTGTCTTCTTGTGCTCCTGCCTCTGCGAGGATGACAATCACAACACAACCTGCCATGGTGCACTTTGTTTTCTTCCCACACCCTCTGAGTTGCGATCCCCCCCCCCTCCTCCGCCCTGCTTTCACTTGTCGCCCCCTGCGCCCAGCCCGTTCTGTGTACATACCAGTCCTCCCACCCCCCCCCGCCAACCCGTGCCTATTTGCTGGCCCACCCCCCTCCCGTCCGGCTGATGTGTGAACGCCTTCGACCGGTGAGACGCTACACTTTTCAACCGGCCATCGTCTTCCGGTTGCTGTTTCGACAACTGCTCTTTCACATGTTCGCTTTGGTGATTTCCAATTTACCCTGTGTAAACGTCTATGACGATCAGTAGAAGAAGCAGCAGCAGCAGTAGTAACAGCGCTCCAGTCGTTGGCTGTCGGCCGCATATCCCCCCCCCCTCCCCAGGCGCCATGATGAAGTTGGGGGGTTGAGAAGGTGGGGCAAGGGTGGCCGCTTTCAACTATGTCCACGCGCATTTTCACCTGCTTACGGACTGTCTACTTGCCTTGAACCACAATAGAAATTTCTTTCTACTTCCACTTCCGTCTGGTATCTAGGCTGCTCTGGCGTTTATCCAGCCTCATGTTTTGTTTCAGTTATTAGATCGTCAGTCATCTTTAGCTCCGATTCATTGCACCAGTACAGTGGTCGCTTTGACGAGTTACCTTTCCCTTCCTCTCGAGCTGTTATATGGGCAAAAGCATGAAATGAGTAGGTTGAGGCTGGGGTGACCATTTTGGGGGTATTTGCTCTCGTCACACACACGCGCGGAACTGTGTCGGATTTGTGCCTGGGTCTCTTCAGCCATCGAGCCTAATCTTCTACAACTTGGGCTACCGGCTCACCTTCCTTTGGTTGCCCCCCGTGGCGTTCTAGGTTACGTGACAGTGCCGTTTTCCGATCGCAGTTTCCTTTCTTCCCAGACAGTTGCGCAGCTGCGACCAGTCGGTGCTCGAGTAGTTTTACTGACAGGAACAGGCGACGACTGAGGTTAGCCTGAGATCAGTGTCGGACACAATCCCACCGCAGGCTGGTCGCCCTAGTGCCTGTGCAGGACACAGAAGTAGGTGTAATTGCGAGTTACCGACAGAGACGGGGGAGACTGGTATGGTGACTTGTTAGTCACTTTGCCATGCCGCACGCTTTATGATGCAGATAAACGATTTAAGTCCCTTTGACGTTAAGTAGCTAACGGGTATCGAGACAAAGATATCCCAAACCGGACTCACTCAAAGATGGAACCTGATGGACGAACGGACGATTCCTATTTGTGGTAGGATGTTTCTGCGAGGAGTTTCTCACCCTTGAAGAGTTCATTTCTCGGGTCTGTGTGACAACCAGGCAAATATCCCACAGCTAGTTTGACCTCCGTCGAGTGTCCGTCTTAAGCAGTATAACTGCAGTTTCTGTCATTGGTCCGACTAAGAGGTCTTTAAGCCCTATCCACGGGTGCATCCGTGTATTCAGAACGGAACCTGACTCCAATCTCTGTCCAGAGTTCAGTCCTCTCTGGTAATTCAGAGCTTAATTCGACCGAAAGTGTTTATCAGCACCGATCAACTCCTACTTTTTGAAATTCTCTTAACGTTCTGTAAACTGTCAAGGCAGATGTGCTATCAAAGTGCTGGCGAACGTAGTGAGAACACTCCAGATATAACTAGAATGGTTGTTGCAGGCCACAGCTGCCAAGCCATCAGTCTCGTTCTAGATCGTTTATCTTTGAAGGGCGACAGTGTGCTCATTCACCTTCCTGTCCTGACAGTCCTGAAGGTGGTCGAGGTGCATAAGGATAACTGTCTCATTAAAAAAACCTTCGAAAGTGATGCCTGGTTCATTTATTAGCAGTGTTCTGCACTTGTTTCAGGACTGTCAGTCATCAAACTTGCACCGCCGCTGTCCCTACTAACAGACATCAATGTAACAGTAATGTAAGTGCACAGATCATGGAGAAATGGATAGTCAAAAACTTCAGAGACATGATCGCTACTCATCGGAAGGTAGTAGCGACAGTTCGGCAAACATCAGGTAATGAAACCGAAGGACCCACTGCCACGGCTAGAAACGTCTGGAGACCAAAGTGTTCAGGAAAGCGACCAATACGATGCAAGTACTGCAATTCAACTGCAACCACCCAATCAATCACAAACGCATCTGTGTAAAGATGCTCTATCGGCGTGTCGAAACGCACTGCAGAGACCCGGAAGACAACATTGCCGAACTACAATACCTCCGACGGGTCTTCAAAGCCAATGGCTACCCGCACCACTTTGTCAACCGGTTCATACGCAAAAGGGACGAAAGGCCTAACCGCACGGACACCAAATTTTGGCGAGCGCTTCCGTATGTCAAGAACGTTTCGGAAGCTGTCGTCCGCCTTCTCGCACCACTTGGGGTTGGAGTTGCACACGAACCGAGGGCAACCATCAGGCGTCTGGTAATGAAACCGAAAAACCCGCTGCCACGACAAGAAACGTCGGGAGTCGTTTATCGGATCTGGTGCAGTTGCGGACAAAGCAACTACGTCGGACAAACCGGAAGACAGCTCTGAACGAGAATGGCCGAACGCGCTGCAGCGGTGCGGAGAAATGACGCCAGCCCTCAAGTTGCGGCTCATTCGACGAGGTCCAGCCGCACATTCAAAGTTGATGAGGTCGAAATTCTTGCAAGAGGTGACAATTTCGTGAGCCGGAAGCTTCTTGGGTCATGGTTTACTGGCCCCCAGTCCATTACCAAGTGCAATGAACTTACCCTTCCATACTCCGTGCTGAGACTTCGCCTAGGCGGAGTAATTAGCCACGCGGAGAGCGCATAAGTGAACACTCTTCCCAACTCCAGCGTCGGTGGGTCAGATGGTCGAGCAATCATCACACCAACATCCAACGCACGTGATGAGATTGCAACAAATAACGACGCGAATGTCGGCCATTAAATAATTAGCACACCAAGTGCGACGATCCCGGATGAAGAGGGGAGCCGTGAATATTCATAGGTATGCGGTGGCATGGCGAGTGCATCCTACAAATACTGCAGCCCCCTGTGCATGAACCACTCGTATCTGCTTTTGTCTCTGATGATGGGTTCGAGCAGGAATCCGAAACGTCGGGCTAATAAAACTCTTGTCCCTGCGATCGTGTCTCCTTCAAGGTTACCGAAGGTGTCCACCGTATGCTCCACAACAGGCTGAGAGCGGGCACGGCGACTCGCGCGTGAGTTAGTTTATAGTGAGAGTAGACTTGCGCAGCATCCACCGAACTCTCCCTTCCGTCCCCGCCTGGACCCGTTGTCAAGTCAGAGTCAAGAAGACCGGAGGCGGGAGAGTCCGCGGGTAGCTGGTACGGCAAAAACCAGCACATAGGCTTACCACCGCACCCCCATTCTCAACCGTACACTTACCAGGATTTTATACAACAACAAAAATAGGAAGACGGCTTGGATCCTAATTGGCGCGGTGTGGGCCGGCGCCTGGGCGTGCCATCACTCTTTCGGTGTCGGCATGCGTTTTGGGTGCGCATTTCCAATAACGCCTACCAGACCCAGATCTCGCCCCCAAGTTGGTCCAGCGCATCTCCCGCGTGGCCAGTTTGAGGGGCACTCTCTACCGCCATTCACGCAGCCCGATTCCAAGGGAAGCAGGCTAAACCAAAACTTGACAGTGATGTAGGATGTGAGCTGGAAGAGGCGTTAGACCAATCCCACTTTGGTTTTTAAATCTTCCTCAGCAAAAGACTTTGTGGCTTGGGAGGTTGCCTATCAAAGGGATGGATAGTCCGCTCCTCAACGGCCTCCCCTTGACGCAACAAGATCTGAGTCAAGGAAACCTGGTTCACGTGTGCTGAGGGATTGGTAGGCATGTCGACGGCGGCCTTATGCCACTGTCATCACACCCAGCTCCAGAGAACTTGACCTAGTCTTGCCATGTGGAACAATTTCTTGATGATAATTCAAATCGGACGCAAGTTACTGCTGCTCGCTCGAGAGTTAGGTGAGCCACTTTGAGATCGACGGTCGAACCACTGCCATTTTGCTGAATGACTTTTGAGGGTACGCATCGCTCCAGAAGGCTAGTAAGATTAAAATGAAAATATAAAAATAGTTGTTATAATCACTTCGAGAACAGCTGCGAAATGAAAAAACCAAACTCCAGGGTACGCGAAAGAGGGTAGTCACCGGAAGACAGCAAGAACCGAGACGACGATGGCTGAGGAGAACAAGAAATCTCCCGAAATTAGGGCGCTGAACAAGAGGGCTCCAACGTCCGAACCGGGACGTCAATGGTCTCTGAGAAGCGGTACGTACACAGCCTTCGATCTGGGTCATCGGCTGACAGGAGAGGAGAGGTCGAAAGTTAAGGTACCTCCGGAGAGGTTGTTTTTCTTGCAACTTCCTAATAAAACAGAATGAGAAGGTATTTGGGTTTACACATGTAGAAGGAATCTGTGAGCAAAGCAACGAGTACGTTTGCCGAAATCGTCCTGTCTGCTAGAACAGTCTTTTCCCAGCAAACAGTCCTCGAATTTACGTCTGAATAACTCTCCTGGGTTCGACTTTCTAGCACCTTCATGAAGTGCGTTCCAGATTCAGGCGAAATTATGATGGAAGACCAAATGTCCAAGGCGCAGGCAGCAGTTCCATTCTCGCACAATCTAATAACATTGGATTGGCTGTAATATAAAGAGAATAGAGGAAACCTGACAAGCCGAGTCTTTCAAATGCCTGAATGTCTCCGAATTGCAGTCATTTTTGTATGCAGTTTATGCAACTATCAGGTTCACAATCAGAGGGGATACACCCTGAGCATGAACTTGAACAACTCACGTTTTAGAATTCTCGTTGACGAACCCCGCCGAAGCACCAACAGACACCCGGACCTGCCTGGTTTGTCATCTTTTTTGTTTTTGACTCGCAGGGCCAGTCTGGTGTGATTTTGAACTACGCTTCTGTTGCGACTGCAGTACAAACCCATTAGACGCAGGAGACGGATAGTCGGTGTACATACATACGTTGCACGATATACAATACTTGACAATACGAGTACTAGCTAAAAGTCTAGACGCTTGTTTCGCCGATATTCTGCCGCTGCATGACACAGCTGTGAGGGGCTCGGCTCATCAGTGGGTCTCCTAGCCTTGAAGGGTGACAGCACAGGCTAAATACAGGGCCACGTGTCACCCTCCTAGGTCAAAAGGTCTGACAACTTGTGCTATGCTCGTATCAGCAAACCGCGGCCCTCGCAGCCTGGTATGCGCCGGCAGTTCCCTGACACCTGGTTCCCTGCCGGTAGATGCGTCTGCGCTGCCGGTGGGCATACAGATGGTGGGCATGGCTGTCCAGTCATCCCCGTCCTTCTGACCCCTGTTGGGGTGTTGTTTTTAGTGGTTAAAAATCCTGGTCAAATGTATGTTGCGGACCAAAGGGTGTGGTGGCACGCCTAGGTGCGGGTCCGGCTGTGCCAGCTACCTCCCCCCTCCCCCGCCTCTGGTATTCTGGACTCTGTTTTGACATCGGGTCCACGTGGGCAGTGGGGAAGAGAGAGAGTGTGGTAGATGCTGCGTTAGTCTACTATCACCATAAACTAATTCACGTGTCAGTCACCGTTCCCATTGCACCTTGGTGCGTAGCAAACGGTGGACATCGTCGAAATCGACGGTCGAACTGTCGGGTCTCCTAGCTTCCCCTGCGTGCTTTCTGATGAATGCTTGTTTAAATTGCAAACATGACATGGTACTCAATCATATTTAGTAGTGGTTATTGGGCGCTATTGCGTTCCTAGATTACTCATGTTATCATTGTGAGCAAATTTTGGAGTAAAACGCGACAAAGTGGCCTACTTCCCAATAGGTACACAATGACGGACTGAAAATCCCTCCAAAGGAATCCCAGATGGTTACCACAGAAAAGTTGGATTAATCTTCTCAAGATGCAGCAGCCGCCCCGCCCCACACTGGGACAGACAATTTGTAACTAACTAGGGACTTCGGGATAGCTTAGGGAGCATAAATGAGCACATGTCATGTGCTGGGAGTAACCTTTCAGAGAGCACCCGATGTAAATTCGAACCGAATGTGTTCCCAACGAGTTTAGCATCGAATTTTATACGCCCGAGGTGTTAATAATTGAACTCCATGTCCTTGTATTTTGGCATGTATATGGTGGTGGTGTTGCGACCGTTATGAATTTAGCCTGATATTTATGTACATAAACAGTAGCAATTTAAACTATTCGGCCGGTTTAGCGTTTAGTCAACGATCTCGGTCAGTCTAGGCTCCATGCGCTCAATAGTTTGCCCTTCCGATAAGTGCATACTTCTCAAAAGACGACTCAATCTCCACATAGTTACAGCGACTTCCTCAACATAACCAAGCTGACGCGCTATAAAACCATGGCTTTGAAGGCTGCCGACTGACAGGCAAACTCGGCCCCCGTGGGCAGAACTGACTGTGGACGTAGGGTAACTGGCCTGAGAACTGAGAGTCCGGTTCAATGGTTCCTTCATATCGTGGTCCGCATGGCATTTCCACGCCGAAGGGATCTAAACCACCCCCATGTTTCTGAAAATCTGATTCATCGCGCAGGAACCTGGCAGCGAGTGGCTGTTTAGTCCTGTCAACCGTCGCTCCCGCGTCCTGACTCTGTCTTGCTGGTAGGCCTGGCTATGTCGATGAGGGAGGAGATGGTGCGGTAGATGCAGCGCAAGTCTGCCATTGTTGAGAATTAATACACGCGGAAATCACAATGCTACGACCGCTACGTCGTACGGCGCGCGGTAAACACCGCCGTTCGCGTCGGTCGAGCCGTAATGGCCACTCGGCGAATGCGTGTCAGTAATATCGAGTCAAATTTTGGCGCGAATTCAGTACACAGAAGGCGTCCTCCGCCTGCCACAGCTCCGCATGCGTATTATGTAGTCTTATAAATACAGTAAGTGGGTTAACTCATGAAATGTCAACGAAAATTCCGAAAGGCGTTTCCGTTTCGAAAGGATTAATAAAGTAGAGTTGTAAAGCCAATTCCAATTTCCGGATAATTTTGAACCCAACCTGCCGTTACACTTGCATTCAGGGTTCACAAAATACAAGCCGTATATTTTCCGCTTACGGTAAATCATACATTTCTCTACGTTAATAAAGGGGGGCCATATAGGGTTCAAAAAATTAAGCGGTGGATTTCAGCCACATTGGCAAATGCAGAGACGTGACGTTTAATGAAGGGCCATTTCACGGTATTAAAAAATCCCACAATTAGAAACTTTTGTAAAACCGAATGGTACGCTTCCTTCGAGCGCAAAATGGAAAGAAGACGCAATTTTCTATTGAATGAGCAGAAGAATGAACATTGTTATGCATGTTTTCTAGGAAGCATAATTGAATCTTTAAGGGCATCAAAAATCAATGAAAAATGTAGGCTACTGATGTAGTCATTGTTTACAGAGTATAGTTTTCGCATGCAGCCGGAAGGAGGCACTTTCGAAGCCGGCATCCTCAGGTAAATGACTGATTATAGAATTAGGCTGCATGAGGATTAGTTTTACAACCCTACTTAATTGCTCTTTTCGAAGCGGAAACGTATTTCGGAATTTCTATTGAGACTTCATGAGTTAGCCGGTAAGATGATAGTTGGTAGCCGTGCCCACAGACTCCACAATGGTACCTACTGGCTCGATTTTAGTAGCTGTGATTGCGTTCTCATTATGCTTCTAAATTTACGCGCACGGTGTATTACCTGTATCATATTCATTTTAGAGGTACAATCCTCGGCAGATTTGCACCGGTAACGATGATAATGAGGCTTACCCTATGTCAAATTTCATTAGAAGAGGGAGTTGGCAACCGTGCCCACATAATCCGCAATTGTACCTACTGGCTTGATTTCAGTAGTTATGATTACGTTCTCATTATGCTTCTAAATTTGCATGCGTGCTGTATTAACTGTACCAGATTCATTGTGGAGGTACTATCCTGGGCACCGGTAACGATGACAAAGTGGCTTTCCCTACATAAACTTTCATAAGAAGAGGTAGCTTTTGACTGCCTCATTTATTGTAGATGTACTATCTTGGGCGGATTGTCACCGGTAACGATGCCAATGAGGCTTACCCTTTATCAACTTTCATTAGCAGAGGTAGCTTTCGACTGCCTCATTATTTGCGGATTTTCTCTTCCGCCCAAACCAATTTCTCGCATAGCAGTCTTAGCCGGTTTGCGTTGTGGCGTCCCGCGTGCCGCTGCTTGACTCTCGTGTTCTTCTGTCCATTATGTTGGATGGAGTTCTATCGCGCACACTGCGGAATGACCTTCGGACCAGTTGCCCTCTTCCCATTGGTTGTTCGCCTTCACTTGCTTTTCTTTCCAATCTGAGGCTAGGATGCATTTATTCCACACACCGTTCAAAGTCTCCTTGCTCATTTGCATACCTTCTTTGTATTTTTCACCTAATCTAAATTAGGCTTCCACTTTACCAGGAACTTCAATTCCTAGCATATAATAAAATCGCCATTTACCCGTTCACTCAATTGTCCTAACCGTATAGCTCCTTTTACCACCGGTCCCGATTGACAGGCAGCTGGGAGTTTGCGGTGTCAGGAGGGCTACCAACTATCATCTAACCAGTTAGCCCACTTACTGTATAATGAAACGGACTACTAACGCACCCACCTCACTGCAGTCTTACCAGCTCACCGTGATTCGATTGCAAAGCCGACAGCGGGGGTTGGCTGACAAAGCTGAATAGCCTGTCTACTCGCACCATACACACACGACCTGACCCCAAACTCCAGACGCCGCAGACTTCATAGAAGGCAGGGGATTTGGATCGCACGCATGTGAGTGTGCCATAAAGTCCATACCAAGACGGATCCGTTGCAGCCTGACATTCCTGCCATTTGGTAACCTTCCAGGTCGGAATTCATAGCGCGTGGTGCTAGCGTCAGGTGAGGAGTACACTGAAGTCCCATAACGGGTACCTCGGTGGCAGTCTTACTCCCTCCACCTTCCCTCTCCAACACATCAGTGACTCGTCAGAATCTTTCGGCCGAGTGATGAAGAGACTGGACCGCCTAATAAAATATTTGACCACCAATTATATAGGTAACAAATTGTTAATCCGGACCCATCTATATAGGGCTCGTCAGATGCGCCTACGCATTCGCTCTGCTCTCTTCGTCACGCCAGGTCCAGCAGGGAGACGCTTTTCAAGCATCTCCCTACAAAAGCTGGTTTGCAAATGACATTGCTAGTACCCAGCTAATCGTCCAGGCGGAACGTGCAGGGAAAAAAATCATGCGAGGTTGCTCAGATGGACATACAGTCTGTGTTAATTCAGCCGCCTAAGCGCTGCTCAGACTCGAATAATCAGTCACAAAACGATCCGGCGAGTAGGACGGTGGCGTCAACCGGGGATGACGTATTGCGGTGGCCGATGGCCCCAAGATGGATACGGCCTGCTCACCTCCTTCCCACCGCCGGCTATGCATTACGTGCTCGCCTCGCGACCAAGGAGTTTCCCGTTGTGCGATTCCCACAAATGCCACAGGCGTTCTCGAATAGCAAGCTAGCAGTGCGCGCTTGCAGATGGCTGCGCTGTGCTATCGTTCACCTCGACTGGTAACAGTCTCATTCCACATCCGCCATGTCGCCATGGCAAAACCAGGTAACGATGACTAACGATGACCGTTAGCTCACATGGCACAAAAGCCGTGTTGTGAGCTAAGCAGACTAGATCCAGGTTCCAGGCTCCCAACAGTCAAAGCCCATAAACGACGAAACCGTGAGGAAGAAGCTATCCAACCGGGTAGGTGTCCCCCTAAGTACGAATTTTAAGTCACCGTAATAGATGAAAATCGCGTTCGAGTAGAGTCCGCCTCATTGTCACTGGCTATATCACGCTAAACCGACTTGGAATGAGTGCGGACACGCTCTCTCTCCCCTCCCCACCCTGCCATCCCAAGTGTCACACACAGGCGTTCGGTCCCACATTCAACGCTGGCACATAAACGACGCCCACCTTAGGGGTACACAGACTACAGTCAACCGTTGCGGAAGACAACGTCCACCATGTGCGCCCTATGGAGTGCGTGCAGGACAGGAGACTTGCGATGCATCTACCGCGTGTCTGCGTGTGCTACATTTGATCGGCATCCCACACAATACCTAGGTTTCCTCACACTAATCTTAAGTAAACTGAGCGGTGAGGGGGTTTCTAGTGCTGGTTGTGGCGAATTTCTTGATTTGCGGTATGGTGTCGCCATTATGTGTGGCCACGTGGCCGAAAAGACTAATGTAGTGTCTGCACATACCAAGATAATATGCGCGGGTGGGGCACGTGCGATGGGTGCAAATTCTGGGTTGCCAGTCCGAATGCGATAGATTCGGGAGAGACTGGAAGGACTAAGGTGGGCTGCGCAGAACTGCGCCCAATGCATGAGTAATAATTGGTTTCTCTTGATGATGACCTGGAATCATACTCAATTTTTCACAAAACCATGCATAGGCGAATCAGGAAAAAAGATCGCGAATGCATTAACCCCTCTTCTTTGATGGAGCCTCCATCATTTTTTGTCACAATGACTGTATGTGTGTGTCCCTTACCGATTTCCCAGATGGTCGTCGTAGTCGTCGTCGACATTGTCTCCTCTTGTGCACCGTCGACCTCTCATGCCCAAACTGCCCACGCACATTCACCCCACGCATCGCCCTGATCGCTCACTTGCGAATCCATCGCGCAGAAACTGGAGAACCAATACCTGGAGCAACAACCTATACCCACAAAGCTCGACTCCACTGCCCACACTGTCCTCGCACCTTCAGGCATCGCATGGGCCTATTCGGTCACATGCGCATCCACGACTACCTGCGGTAGACAACCGCTGGTTACACCACACATCCACACACTCCCTACCTCCTTCACCACCACCATCACCCCACCAGAAATCAACACTCACCCACCGCATGCACCCAACTGCCACCTGCCACGCAAGTGGGAAGTGTGCATCTCGACTCAGTTCCCATGCGGCTTCGGCTGCACGGGTGACTTGAGTCCGAGGCTATCCCGACACCTCAAGCGTCGTGGATAGGAAGGTTGCTGATTGACGCCCGCTCTCAGTTCACGCAGTTCGTCGCGTTGTGCGTGTGTTGTGTGTAGTGGCGGACTGGTGGGTTGGGCGGCGGGCTGAAACAGCACCTTCCACGGCACTCTCACGCAAGTGAGAGACACGCCGTTCATCCCACGTTGTGTTAAATCCTGGTGTTTGTTTGTGTATGCGGGGGCCAGTTCGTGCCGTGGCGGGCGCAGTCATGGTCAGTCGACCATGACAGCCACCGCGCCTATTTCCCACTCCAGTCTGCTGACCGGCTCGGACAGCGGCTGGGGCGTGGAAATGGGAAGGGAGAGTGAGGTCGACGACTCAGCGCACTTTCTCCTCACTATAAACAATCTGACGCGCTTGAAGCTATCACGGTGCGCTAAAAGCCGTGGCTTGGAAGGTTGCCAACTGACGGGGTAACTTGGACCTCCTCCTTGACTGGCGGTGGTCTGAGAGTCAGGCTGCAATGGCTCCTTTTTAATGTGGCCTTTATGGCACTCCTACCACTGTGTGGGATCCGAGCCAGGCGTTGGCATCACGCCTAGGTGCGACTTCGGTCGTGCCAGCCTCCAAACTCTATTGTGTTGGTTGAAATCCTGGTTATTTGTTGTGTGGACCAGGGGGTGTGGTGGAACGCCAAGGTGAGGATCCGTCCGAGCCATCCACCTGCGGCCTCCCTCGTCTCCGGTCTTCTTGACTCTGTCTTGACATCGGGCCAAGACGGGGGAGGAGGAGGGAGTGTAGGTAGATGCAGTGCAAGTCTACTGACATTATAAACCCCTGCGCAAGTCACCGTCCCTGCTCCCACGGCTGCTACATCTGTGGGGCACACGGTGGACATCGTCGAAATCGACGGTCGAAATGTCTTGTGTTGCCCCCCCCCCCCCAAACGGACTGCGTGGTAGATGCGCCGGAGCAACACGGGGGCCATGTCGGATTCTGGAAGGCGTTATCGGATTTGCGCCCCATAACAAATGCCAACATTTCGGGTTGCGGTGGCAGACCCGGTTGCCGCCAGTCGTCGCGCACACTGGGACCCCTGCCGCCCCCCCCCCCATTGTTGTTGGTTAGAAACCTGGTTATTTGTTGTGTGGACCAGGGGGTGTGGAGTGGAACGCCAAGGTGCGGGCTCGACCGTGCCATCCACCTGCGCCCCCCTCCCCGCCTCCGGTCTTCTTGACTCCGTCATATCGGGAAGGCATTAAGGAACAGTCCTTTGCCATCGGGCATTAACCAATTTCTGGGAGGGAAGAATGCTTCCAACTAAATGAGCGAGATAGCGTTCGGCGTCCCACTCCAAATTCAGACGGACAGAGGCTGTAGGAATTTCCGTAAATGGTATGGAGGGGAGGGAATTGGGAAGTGTCTGCCCTCCACCTCGGTGCGGTGACTAACTCGGACTGTTGGACGAAAAAAGGTGGGCATCGGCAGACGCGTAGCGCACAGGTAGCCAGCCTACTTCAATGCATTATAAATATGGCCCATGGGAAGGGGCAGTTCTTAAGAGAAACCACGGGGTGCTCACTACTGGACACTAATGGGCATTAAAGCAATCCCACCGCCCTGGATATTAGACGCCATAGACTGAGTTGAAGGTAAATGTCAAAAAATTTTGAAGTCAAGTGTGGAATCAAGTTTTACTAATGACGCCCCAATAAATCTCACTGACTCCAGGCAGCGGGCGATCTTGCCACATACCCTTCGGTCAGAAGTTTGCTTCGATTTTTTCATTTACCCAGTCCTTATACAGGATTAGCGTTTAATGACACTGATTCAAGTATTCAGCCAATCAGTACCTGTTTCTCTGTTCCCCTCACGCGTGAAATCCTGGATGGGGTTAACAGTCCGAACGCGATTGTTTCCTCCCTGGACGCACTCATTGCTACTGCCACTGGTGGTGGTCAGTGTAAATGGAACCTCGTACGTCGAAAAACCGATGGATCATTTCATACCTCAGTTTACGCTTTGAGTGTAACCACCCTGTCTCTCACAAACGGAGTATAGTTTACAGCCTTCTGAATCGAGCCAATACCCACGGCTCTGATGAAACAAGTTATCGAGCAAGAATGAAATGCCTCGGCAAACTGTACTCCCAAAATGGGTACCCGCATTACGTCAATGCATGGGGCATCAGCAACTCAAGGGAAAAGGTATTTCCAATGCAACGGCCGCTCGGGCACCAAAACCAACCACATGGCGAACTCTCCCATACGTGACAAATGTATCTGAACTAGTCGAAAGACAATTAAAAAAGTACCAGATGCACGTAACACACCAGCGGGCAACTACCTTACACACACAGCTTGTACACCCTAAGGACACGGTTGGCTACCTCGGAAGAAAAGGTGTTATCTACAAAATCCCATCTTCTTGCTGTGATGCCATCTATTGTGGTCAAACTGGGAAATCTGTCTCAACCCGTATACATGAACATAAGTTAGCGGTAAAGAGACGCGACCATCTTTCCGAGGTGACCGTGCACACACTGGACACTGGGCAAAAATTTGCGCGGGAAAACACTCGCATTGTTGGCGCCTGCACAGTAAGGAGAGGCCGCGAATTCCTGGAGGCAATGCACACAGATGAGGCATACACCAACCGGAAGATCGATCTAGATGCCACATGCATAATCGTTAAGAACAGATTCAAACTAACTCAACCACTTCCGAGGAGACGACTTTAACCAATCATAGAATCCTTTGTCAGACTCGGTCTAGAACTTCATTTTCTTGCACGCCCGTTGTCTGAAGACGAGCTGGGGAACCAGTCTCGAAAAGGTACGCAGTAAAGTTTAATGTTCACTCTTTCCAAAAGAATTCCATCTTCCTAACCGCATTTATGCATATTGAGAGACCGGTGTGTAGGCCTCATACAAAGGGCCAGGTTGGCAGTCACATAAGGGTCCGACCGGTATTAGTGGGAATGTGCAGTCATGACGAATGCCACACGTGTGATGTGGTGGCACGCCTAGATGCAGGTCGACGCCGCGCCAGCCACCTGCGTTCGATCTCGCCAGCAGTCTTCGTGACTCTGTCATGACACCGGGGGGAGGAAGGAATAATGCAGTAGGTGCAGAGCAAGTGCACTATTGCTAAAAAAAAACTCATTCCCGCCTAAATCACAATCCTGCGCCCGCCCACCTGTGGGGCCCACGGTGGACATTGTCCTCAAGTTACGGCCGCGTCGTCGTAAGGCAGTTGTAGAGGAGGACCTTATAGCGGTCCACTTACCAGACTCCTAAATCTTCACTTACAAGTGGAACACGGGGGGGGGGGGGTTAAAAGAGAGGATGCCGAGGCTATGCAGAATACAAATAGGTTCTGAAATGTGTGAATCAAATAAACACTGTACGGTGAGAAAGCCAAGCCATCATAAATGCTATTTCTTTGACGGATATGCATTTTTCCATTCCTTCCTTGCATTGAGGGTAGAAATCCAAGTGCGACTTTAAGGATCAGACGCTACGAAGCATTGTCTCGGTAACTAGGTTTTCCTAGGGACAGTGGACTAAGCCGCAATGGCTTTATGGTACTCTTACGCATGTAAGATACCAGTCGTTCTTACGGAAGTCTGGTGTATGTAATGGGGATTAGGTTGTGTGTTGGCATGAACGGTCTGTTTGATTTTGTCAGTCACCGCGCCTGGCCCACTTCCGACCTTCTTGACGGCGGGGCCATGGTGTGGTAGGGAGGAGAGAGTGCGACAGGTGCTGCGCAAGTCCGACTACTGCGTGCGGCACGCAGTGGACGTCGTTGCGTGTGGCGGTCTTACTTTCACGTCATCTGTGAACAGCAGACGAGAGGAAAGTCTAATTTCAAACTGGTTGCATAAAGAAGAGCAGATTTCCTCCAAAGCCACCACCAGGTACTTGGTTCATCTTCCCCTCCGAAAATGCAAGTTTTGTCAGGAAAGCGAAGCTATAGTACATTTAATTAAGAACATCCTTTGCACCTTTGCAGAGCGATGAGCGAAAAAATGTTCGACACAATCATACGTAGCGAGAATTCCCATAGTGGTAAGGATAGGTTGCCACGTCAGACCACCTAAATATGCACCTATGCCTTTACCTGTTCCAGTTGAGCAGGTTATATCGGTCGTATATCCAAGAGAATATGAGAACACATCCCTGACTGGCTGGCAAAAGACGAAACTAGGAGCATAAGCAACATCATTCTTGCGCACGCAGTTGATTCAGGGCATCGCGTAGACCCCCATGAAGCTTTTTGAGTGATTTATAAGGCCCCCTTCGAGCTATCCTAAGCTACTGGGCTAGCGTCTATTGGCAACAGCAGAAGCGGATGCAATCCGGTTACGAAAACCGACCCTATGCGCCCTGAAGCACCTCGTTCAGGCTCCGCGTTTACCGTGGTCAAAGGTTGACTAACCACATGCAATTTTCTGCACCCTTTCGTTCTCGCGCCGCCTGTATTTTTAAACTAACTTTTATCGATTTTTCAGTCACTGACATGTTTGACTGTGCCCCGTTCTCATATAACTGCACTGGCCTGGGGAGAATTTATCGAAAGCAATGTATGCTCGCCAAATCGTCTTCTGAACAACCGTAAGTATGTCTGATGCCTTGGTAAGTGTCCTCGTATGGGTGGTTTTCAGCTTCACGTAGGGAAATCCCTTTTGTGCCTATTTGAGCTGATTAATCTATACAGAAGTAAGAGAATCCAGTAGCTATTAAACGGCTTCCACTAAATGAACACATAGTTTTTTTAGCTTTTTGCCCTACGGGCCAAGGCACAGGATGAACGAGCAAATGACTAGTTCACAAGGAAAATCGACCGCAAGGAGAATGAATTAGTCTCTCTAGATAGAACAATCCTGCCGGCCTGAGGAAGTCTTGTTTGTCAGCGCAAAAGGCGTCGTCGGTCTAAAAAAGCAGTCCAACTCTTTCTACCCGCACAGAGGA
Organism: Spirometra erinaceieuropaei; assembly: GCA_902702965.1. Taxonomy (NCBI): domain Eukaryota; kingdom Metazoa; phylum Platyhelminthes; class Cestoda; order Diphyllobothriidea; family Diphyllobothriidae; genus Spirometra; species Spirometra erinaceieuropaei. The sequence continues at coordinate 240,887 of CACRXP010000696.1, read as the reverse complement.
CACCCAGTAGTGTGTTAGTTTGGAGGTGTGGCTTCGACATTTCAGAGGGGCTGCAGGAAAGTTTGTCGTAAATTAAACAAAGCAGAGACGGGTAAAACACAAAACCAGCTGTAAAATAAATCGACTTAGACAAAATCACGGCTAGATCGCAGTTGGTAGTCCGGAATGGGAAGCGAACGGCGACCTTAACCCTGATCCCAACCTTAACCCTAACCTCAACCGTTAACCCTAACGGCAACCCTCATCCTAGCCGAAATCGTAAACGTAACCGTAGCCCTTAGACATAGCCGTAACTGAGAGGCCTAACCGTAATACTGGAACCTATTCGTACGCTCAAACCCTAACCATAACCCAAAAACCTAAGCCTAAAGGCATAACCCTAACCGGAAAATCGAAAACAATTAACCGGTACCCTCAAACGTAAGACGGAAGCCAAATGTGTTAGATGTGATTATGGAGTCCCACAAAATAACCCCAGTAAACAAACCCCCCAGCCACCTGTAATGCAGGTCCGGGTTACCAACTGCGATCTAGCCAAACTCACTAACGGTACGTTTTCGTTAACATTCGTCTTTGATCTTGTTCCCCAGGAATCCATCTTGATAAAATGCGACGCAAAAGAATGCCTGTGGAAGTTCAGAGCGAAACTGCCGAGTTCCGAGGCAGGAAATTTGGAGCATTCGCAGGCTCTGAACGTTCGCCGTTCCATAGGTATCCCAACTCTCAGTTTAATCATTCCTTCCTCACTTTCGAAATACAGTCCGGAAGACGAATTCTGGGGGCCGGATGACTTAATTTTCGGCAAATTTTGCATTTCAAAAAGCTCAAGACCTCCAGAAGCTGAGACAACTCTGCTGTTGACAACATGACAGACAGTAAGTTCAAATTCGCTGTAACTTTTTGACAATGAAGTGACACATCCCCTCCTGATGCTGCAGCAGCTACGCGCCAGTTGTAGAAAAACCAACGTCAGTTCAGAACAGAAGCCTGGTCGGGAGCTCCTGATAAATGTGTATTAGGTCCATGCGTTTGTGTCAGTTTGCGAGTTCGTAAACTTCGACGCCTTTCACCAGCCGGGTCACCAACTGTAGATATTGGAAGTTTATTATTTGAAGCAAGCAAGGGCAGCAGAATTTAATGGCACCACAAAATTTCGCGACCGCTTCTCAACTGCTGCCGATCGTTGCATAACAGAATTAACAAGTGAGAAAGGTACAAAGGTTTGAATTTCGACAGAGAAAATCGATGTAAAACAGCAAGGTCAACG
>CACRXP010000696.1:228572-239458 GCA_902702965.1 Spirometra erinaceieuropaei | reverse complement strand
GAAGTGCCAAGCAATGCGTAGAAGACGCTGCAAAACACAGGCTACGTTTGTAGGCCATGATACTAACCACATGTATACTATCTAAAAACCCAGACACGTGTTTTACCGATTTTGTGTCGCTACACGATGTTCGGATCATCAGAGCGTTTCCCCCTCCCCGGAGTTTACAGAAGTGCTTTCTAGTGTATATTCCAGTTTTCGGAAATAAACTTTAAAAATGGTAGATCAATAGGCGACTTATGAAAAAACAGCTATGGCTCTGATGGGAACGGCTGAATCTGGGTGAGAAAAAAACACCAGAGACAGACCGACAGTAAGTGATTGACGGTGACGAAGAGTGACTAGTGGAGGGTAGTTGAGGGCAGAACAATCAGGTTGACGAAACAGGAACGTCACGCCATTCGTGCTAGGAATTTTCCCAGAGGAAGCACGGTTAAACACTACCTCAGGTAAAAATAATGGCAGGCCCGTGCTCAGAGAAATTCTCGCTCACACCAGTAATGAAACCGCGGCCATTATCGACCCGAATGCCGGTAACTAGGTCATCAGCACATCAAGAAAGGACACCCGCGATTGAAGCGTATTCATTGTGTGCACGTGTGTATAGGTTAATAAGTTTGTGTCCACCCGCGGACGCTGGTCAGTACTGTGGCCGAATGAGAAGGGTATTGAAAAAGCACAAAAGGGTCCACGACCTCAGCCTAATTGATCTCCTTTAGTTCACCGTGGCTGTTATTTACCTGACTACTTTGCCGTCTAGTGGGTGGTGGTCTGATTGAGGTCCCGGCTATTAGATGATGAAGCCAATGTGGACTGAGGTTTAAACTAAATCGGTTGGGGCTGATTCCAGTCGGTCTCCTCTGGTTGGCCAGATAGACCATTTAGACACCACTACACAATCCTTGCTACCTAATTTATGAAAGTAGGCGGTTTTATGCGTACTTTTCGCTGATGGAGGACATCGACGAGGGACTGAACGGGAGCAGGGACAGCAGCCGCCTGCCAAGTTTCGTGGTCGAGCATGAGCCGCAACTTGGTGCACCGATCAAGATGAAAGCTGTGCAGAAGACCGGAGGCAAAGTTCGCGATCACACCATGCAGTCTCATGGCTTGCGGAGGCAGGTTGACGACGACGGTGGTGGTGGAATTAGAGCTCGCAGTAGTCGCTGACTTGTCGGTGGAATGCGAGTTGATGGTGACCGGGGCTGTGAAGAAGCACCATGCGTCCTGTACGACTTGCTGTCAGAAGAAGGAGAGAAAGAGAGGGAGCATGAAATAACAGTGATAAATATTCTGCCTTAGGAGTTAAACTATGTAGCCTAGAGAAGAACCAGATAGTGCACCGAAGTGGCATAGCCTGTACTTTCGTAGTTTGAATAACATTACTGACAAAGACAAGGGAGACTGGAATGGCCATTTCTGGCTTATTAGCCATCGTCAGCCAGTCATACCCAACCCCGGAGTATGGAACACCAGGGGCTCGATCCTGCGACCTCTGGGCTAGAGGTCCAACACCACTAGCCCCCTGAGCCACGGGCACTTTGTCTTGTCGGTTATGATCGGGAATACACAATGGTAGAGTGGCGCTCACCGGTCGCCCCTCTACCAATTTTGTAGTTTGTTAATTTCAAACAGGATATCTGAAGAAAACCTACCTGGAAAGAGTCCAGCAGTTCAGCTACTTGGACAAATTCAGAGGCAGTAAGGCGTTCATTGGTCTCAGTCTTGCCACTGTCGTCGGCCGACTCGGAAGGGGTTGTGGGACCGTTGCTCATCGCCAAGTTGGTCACACTTGTGCGAGCCCGCGGCGAGACAAGATTGATAATTCGTGTCTGACACCAACTCACTGCATCCCAGTAGACCCGTAGGACTTTGCGGATCAGGTCTTCACCGATCTCCTGCGGTACGCTTTTCGCAGGGCCGGAATCAGATGAGGAAATCGGCTGGCTACCGACTGATTGTTCGATGGAGTGCACGATAACCAAAACAACAGCCTTTAAAAAGAGGGTTAAAAAAAGACCTGATTTGATTGCAAACTTTTAGCGGACTTCTCATGAGGAAGGAGAAAAAATAACAGACGAATGGTTGAAATTTTACACCAAAAGACCATTGAGCTGTTTAAGAAAAAAAAAGAATCACTCACGCGTATCATTCCAAGGGCCAATTCCAGATTTCGACAGACAGAATGAACAAGTTGAAGCCATGACGCCTGGGAATATTTGCTAATCCGCTGAGGATCCTCCATGGCAGAGCCGAGTCCGGTGCTGGAAAACGAATAATAAAACTGGAATTAGAAGATACCTTCGGTTAGGTGCAGGATCGATTTTTTCGCCCAGTCCTTAAAGTTACAATTGTTAGTATGCTTCAGAGTTCTAATAAGGCTAGAAATATGTCATTGGCCGGCGTGACGAAAGCCGTTTTAGGGTCGGTCACGTACTTCTCCCCCGCTCATAAACCAGTGGCAGTTGGGAGGCTAATCAGATGCAGATTAGATCAGGTGTATTAGCTAACGTGACCCAAAGCATCCCGGATGACGCCTGTCACTCGTATGTTCGGCCAGCGCCCAGATCGGAGGCAACGACACAACCTGCGTTAGGAGGTCAAGAGGGATAATGTGGAGGTAGGGATATTCCCACTGAAGTACATTCTGCCGACCGCTATCTGATTTGTTCACTTGGACGTTGCGTTCGATTTCGTCCATCGTCAGTCTCTGTGCGAATAGTGGGACCGGCTATGCCGGCCAAAATAATCACCATAATCACAGCCTACTACCGTTCCACCACTGCGCGAGTTCTCGCTCTTAGCAATCTCTCCCAGACGCTCGATACTCGTTCTAGCGTTCCAGAAGATTGCATCCTGTCGCCAATTCTGTTCAACTACGGCATCGACTGGACTAACGGAAGGACCCTACGAGGTTTTTATGGTATTGAGTTTGCACCTTAACGCCGGCTGACTGACCTCGACTACGCCGAGGATGTCGCCTTGTTAGCCTCAAACTTTGTTGATCAACAGTCTGTGGTGTCACGGGTGAATGGAGTCGCTACCTTGGTCGGTTTATGCATACACGTTGGGAAGACAAACGTGGTTTCAAACTGCATCCTTGACCAGGAGGTGACATCTCTCGGGATTAATGGCCGTCAATCTGAAGAAGTAAATAATTGCAAATACCTCGGGATGAGACAGCTGCCAAATGGAGAGAAATTGTCCCCCCAAATCGATACTGCTCGCCGGGTTTTCGCAATCCACAGAAAGTGCCTATGGACCCGATACGACATCTCCAACGCCCAAAGAGCCGCGTACACCGTGCGTTCGTCCGGTTACTTCAACTTTACGGTTGCGAGTGTCGGACATTGCGTGTGGATTATAAGCGAAATAGGGAGTATATGACTAACGTGCCTAGAGGTACGCCGACTTCGTCTCAAATGATGCTGTCCGAGCCCGCTGCAACAGTATCGCGAGGATATCTTAAGCCCTGCAAGAATGAGGACGGAGGTGGCTTGGGTACGTTCATCGTCGTCCGCCTCAGAAGGCCGGCATTGCTGCCCCTGATCCGGCGTCATTGTCTACCTGGGGGCGTCAAAGAGGGGGTCAGATCAAGACCTGACTCAAAGCAATTCATCAAGACGTGGAAGTGGTTTTCGGGCCTTCGGTCTGCCTGGCTGGAGAGGAGAACGGGTCGAGCCTCCGCGATCGCCAAGTGTGGTGAGATGCGATACGTGACATCACCTAAGCCGACCAGATCAGGCACAGTCACAGTCGTTCCAAGTACAGGCGAGAAGTCGATCATAGATTCCGACAATGTCCGCTGAGTGTCCCACACCATGGTGAGCGCCGGAACGGTCACTGGCGCCTAAATTAGCTTATAGTGATAGTAGACTTGCGCTACATTTACTGCATTCGATCCTCCCCATCCACCTCTGCCCGGTGTCAAGGCAGAGTCAGGACGACCGGAGATGGAGTCGGACGTAGGCGACTGGCGCGGCGTGAACATGAACCTGGGCGTGTCGCCCCCATGTACGGCAATTGTTATGAGTGCGCACTCTTAACAATGCCTACCGCGTTCTGATCTGGGTCCCGTGATGTTCAAGCGCATCTACCGCGTAATCGCTTTTAGTGGCACATAAAGTCCAAGAACAGTTTGCCCGGCTATAGTGTAGATGGACGCAACGGCACGGCAGTTTACTTCGACAGACGAGGCAGAGACATGCGGTTGCTCAGAGCTTTTTGGTCGATCGATCACATCATCCACACGGTGTGGTGTTGGGAAAATTAAACAAAAGTGGCGAGTGTCTCGGTAGCCCAAACAGACACGAAGAAAACATCGCGTAAATATTTAGCGTAAACAAAAACAAGAGACCCCAAAAAGAGCCAAAGAGGGAAGGTGTAGAAAATGCCAGCAGAGCATTCAACAAGACATTCTTTGAGTCGCTAACTACTGTTTGGAGAACAGCCCACCTGGGGAGCACTGACTCCGAACCGGGGACAGTCGAGACCACGGAGGTGGCGGTAGTCTTGGTGATCCCGTTGACTGTGCCGTCCACGGTGTCAGACCTGGACTGTAGGGCGTCCACAGAGGTTTGAAGGCAGGTCCGCACCAGATCAAGGACCTCCTTGCGCAGGATGTCGACAAATTCGTAGTGCCCGATGCGCAGTAGGCCCAGTACACTTGGCATGAGCTGCCGGCGGGAGACAAAAGGAGAGTGATTTATGTGAGTCAGTGGTACAGTATTTCATCTCAAACGCTGTACATGCGCTGCACCAAGACGCGAGTCAGGTCGGCTCGCGGGGCGCGTTAACCGGGCTGCGCACAGTCGTAAATACGTGCATGGTGCAACACACTAGATGCAGGCTTTTGTTTCACGTCAGCCAATCCCATCAGTAGTTGATTGACAGGCTCGGACAGTAGTCTGCCGCATTGGAAAGGGAGGATAGAGTGGGGTTGACAGTGTCAAATCAACGCATTCCTGATTTAAAGCTGACGTATTTGAATCTACCAGAATACGCTAATAATCGTGGCTTTGGAGGCTGCCAACTGAAGGAATAAGTCGGTCCTTATGAGGATACTTTGGAGTGACTGGAAACGGAGAGTTGGGTCGCAATGGCTCCTCCATGGCAAGCCTACACATGTGGAAAAAGAGCCGAATTCACGAAAGCTTGACACATACTGCGAGGTCCAGGTTGTGCGTGGCACGCGCAGGCGGATCGTCTATCTTATTTCGCCACTCGCCTGCTTGGTGATGGGCAATGCCCATAAGAACATGTGAGACTGGCATGACCATTTCTGACTTACCTGCCGCATCCGTGAGCTCAAGGCCCAGATGGTAAGGCGTTAGACTCAATGAGCAATTGAGTCCCACTAAAATTTCAAGCCATTTAGGATTAAGGATTGAGGTCAGACCGGCTAACTGACACAAATACAGTAGGTGGGCTAACTCATGAAATGTCAACCGAAATTCCGAAATGCGTTTCGTTTTGAAAAGACTAATTAAGTAGGGTTGTAAAACTAATCATCATGCAGCATAATTCTTTTATGATTCAGTTACCCTAGGGCGCCGACTTTTGAACAAACTTCCTTCCGGCTACATGCAAAAACTACACTCTAAAAATGAACCACCTAAGTAGCATGACGTTTTCTCTTTGATTTTCGATGTCCCTAAAAGTCTAATTATATTTTATGGAAAACATGCATAAAAATATTCATTTTTCCGCCCATTACGTAGAAAATTACGTCTTCTTTCAATTTTATACTCGAAGGAAGATTATTATACAGTTTTTAAAAACTCTTCTAATTCCAGAATACTTTGGAACCCGCTCTGCCGTCACGCTTGCATTCAGGGTTTCCAAACTACAAGCCATGTATTTTCCGCGTACGGAAAACCACACATTTCTCTACGGTATAAAGAGGAGGCCATATGAAGTTCATAAAATTTAGCAGTGGATTTGATCTGTATTGTTAGATTTACAAGCCACATTGGTAAATGCAGAGACATGGCGTTTTATGAACGGACATTTCATTGTATTTAAAAGTCCCACAATTAGACACCTTTAAAACCAAATTATGTCCCTCCTTCGAGTATATAATTAGAAGAAGACGTAATTATCTACCTAATGAGCAGAAGAATGAATATTTTATGCATGTTTTCCATGAAATACATTTGGACTTTAAGGGGCATCGAAAATCGATGAGGAAAATGCATGCTACATTAGTAGTCATTTTTACAGAGTATGGTTTTTGCATGCAGCCGGAAGGAAGTTCGTTCAAAAGCCGGCATCCTGAGGTACCTGAATTATTATAGAATTATACTGCAGGCTGTTTCGTTTTACAACTCTACTTAAGTAATCTTTTCGAAGGGAAACGCATTTCGGAATTTCAGTTGACATTTCATGGGTAAGCCCACCTACTGTAGTCAGAAACGGCCAACCTAGTCTTATTACCTACCTCTGACAGTAATACCGCCTGATTAGTGAGTACTCGTCGCTATGGACGGTCACGTGGACGTCATTTTCACCTGCGACTGTTCAGTGCTGCACAACCTCCAACTAAAATGGCGAAGATTGGAGTACGCGCGCACCGTACTCCGAAACCAAGTAAGTAGTGTAGAAATTAAAATTGAGGGGGGAGAACCAGAGGAGAGGCGGCAGCAGTCGCCACTCACATCGGAGGCATCCTCGGAGAGGGTAAAAGTCGGCGAAACAGCCACAGACTTGGCCTCCGAGGAGAGGCTGAGGAATGTCTTCTTGTCGAGGCAGTCTTGAATGGCCACCTGGAATTCGGCCACCACCATGTTCTGCACAAACCTCGCGATCTCCGTGAGCTGCGCGCTCAGATGACGCAGACAGGCGAAGTTGGGTGTGTCCGGCGCTGAAAGCAGCTCCTGTGTGGAGGAGACCAGATCGAGGGCAGCACAGAAGTCGTTGGACTTGAGCAAGGACTGAATAGTTGGCTGGGCGGAGTGCACAGACGCAACTAACTGAAGCTGAAGAAGAAGGCCGATTGAGAAATTGCCATACAAAATATAAATGACAGGTGGAAAATTTTAAAAAGACGTAATTTTTCACAAAGTGAGCACGAGAAACAATATTTTCGTGAATGTTTTCTATAAAAAATTAACGAGTAATATGCATATTACCTAATTGGCCGTTTTTTACACAATTCAATTTTTGTAGGCGGCCGAAAAAGCTCGTTCAAAAGCCGACCTCTTGGCATGATTGAAATGTCTTGGGATTATGCTGCATGGAAACTAACATTACAACCCCATCTTCGAAACAAAAACGCACTTCAGAATTTCGGTTAATAGTTCGTGAGATGGCACATCGACTGTGCATCTGAATGGCGACTCAACGACTTGGCGCATTCTCACCCAAAAGGGCGCTGCCTATCTCGGATGTATTCCAATTCATTTACTTCCGGTTACCTTCAAGGGATCAGGGCATGCAGTTGGAGGAGAATTCTTGGAAGTACAGAATATCTCAAGCAAGCACTGACAAGTCGGAGACTTAACGACACCTTTGCTGAAGCATTCGTGTAGTCTAATCATTGTTGCTTTCTTAGTTCCACAAGGACGGTGAGTCAGATAAGTGGGATTATAGGAAGAGGCCTTGAGGCAGCTTGGGGCAGTGGGTTCGGACAACTGTAGTGCAATCGAAGTCGCAAGTGCCACGAGAAAGTTGCCACGTTTTGAGGAAGCGACTTCGCTAAGGAGACAGCACGATTTCTTCGAGGCAAGTATGAATAGTGAAAAAATGGTAGATGTTGACACGAAAGTAACGACGTGGAGGCTGGTGATTTCATTCTATTCCGCAACAAACGCTATCTGGCCGCGTAAATTCGGTATATCCCCCCGGTCCGCTGGTGCTTCGAGCTAGCGGTCCTTTTGAACGGGAGTTAGATCACAAGATGGTGACACACGGTCTCACGATGTATGCTATTTGGGTCGCGTCAGGTCTGAGCAAGCGCTTTACTACGGTTATACATGAATACGGCGGTCGGACGAGAGCCGCCCCCTTCTGCGTGACATGGTCGGCGACAAACAGGGTGCAAGGTAGAGCCTCTGGACCAAAACTGGGGACAGCTCCGGGCACGGCAGGTGTTAATTGGTCCTCTCAGAACGGACAGTCAGACTCACTTGTGCCTTCTGAATGTAGCCTCTATGACACTCACATCTGGATGAGATTCCAGCCGCCGCCTGCCTCTAGTACATTGTTGGGAGGCCAGACCGTGTGTGCGGTGCGCGTTGATGGATTGTCTGGTCTTGTCAACCACCGCGCCCGAGCCCGCCTCCGGTCATTCTGTCTCTGAGGGGAGGATGGGGGTGGAGAGAGTGCGGCAGACGCTGCGTAAGCCCGCTATCACTATAAACTAATTCACGTGCAAGTCACTGGCCGGCGCCAAGTGTACTGTGGGCTACACGGTGGCCATCGTCATTGGCGACGGAATGCGTGCGGCACGCACGAGTTCGGGCCCCAGGTGTTCCACACTTCGGGGTTGGGTATGACTGGCTGACGACGGCTAATAAGCCAGAAATGGCCATTCCGGTCCAAACAGTATGCGCGCATCTCATTAAGAGCATTATTCCCTCCTCTGCAGTTTCGCGGCATACTGTCGCAAACAGACCTCTTTGCTCCCTCTTAATGGTGGCGCGAGCAGAGTTTCGTGTCGACGGCGTGTCTTAAAAAGAACTAAAAGGCAAAAAACATTGATGGTCGCCCCTCGCTAAACTCCGGCTAGGGTTGGGGTTGGCTATAAGCGCCCCTAACCGACTAAAAATAAGCTCGCCTTGCGAGCCAGAAGGCAGTCGAATCGACAAATTCGCCGTATTGCTGCCACACCGCTCAGAGGTTAGCGGGGAAGGGGGAGGGTGAATTTATTAATTTAATGACTCTTTATAGCCCAGTCTCGCGGGCAATACGGTTCTGGTCCAGCAATTCGATGCCGGCAGAACGGTCAGGCAGATAAAAGCGTGCCGGCGGTCGGGACAGACACGCACACGCGGTTGCCAGGTGGACATCACGCCACTTAGAAATAGCAGATGCGAAGGCTTAACGGTGGGCAAGTGGGGACGAGACTATTAGACCCAAACGAGAAAATGACTGTAGAGCATGTGTGTCCTGGCTCTTGTGTGTAGGCCGCATCCCCGATGAGGCGTGATTTAAGTGAAAGTCCGATGGATTGGGACGATAAGCTTGGTGTCCAGATAAAGGAATAAGTTCGAGTGAGGATCCGAAACGTCAGGCCAGTAAAGTTCATGCTCAGCGATCGCATCTTCTTCTGAACTGCTTCCTGGAGCCCGCCTATTCACCTCTATCGGCAATGAGATGACTTTTACAAGTAGTAGAACGTGTCAGCAAAACAATGTTTTAGTTAGTAGGGCGAAAACGATACAAGGCTGGATTCTGGGCTGACGTCGCGAAACGAAACGAAGCCCCCCCCTCCCCGGTGTTAAAGGGCTGGGGTGCCGACCTTGAAAGTCCCAATCGGCTGAGATCCAGACACCTGATCTGCGGTGCAGGTGGATATTTGCAGGGGTGAACTCTGTGAGGTTAGGACGGATTACCATGTTTCGCCAGAAATTCGACTGTACTAGACGCGGATGCAAACACAATGATCCATTTCGCAGTATGAAGTTTAGTCTCACTGAAAAAAGGCAGGTCAGTGCGTAAGAGGATTTTTGCAGGAAAGACAAGACAAGTTGGAGTCTTATTTCCAAAAAAAGGGTGGTGGAACAAAAGGAACCCCCTGGAATGGCGAAACTCTCCTTGGTGCGACGAACTGGGCACATGCACAGGAAGAGAATAACGGAGCGAGGGTTAGTTGCGAAATAAACAGGTTCCCAGTTCCGACAAGAAGGCGGCCGCGGATCATGCAGATGGGTGGGGATAAAAGTTGTCAGAGCAACTGCAACCACACACACAAGTGCCGTCCCGTCCTGTGACAGACGGTAGGGAGCTGAAAGAGCACATTTATTCAATACAAAGGTTAGGTGGCCGTCAGTCCGCAGCTTGCATGTCCGTGTCAGCAATGAGGAAGTGACTGGCTGAGTGTTGAGCATGTGATGGGGAGCATCACGGGTGACAAGGCACGCTGGTCGACGCACGTGAGATGGCGCCAGTGTGTGTGGACGCAGCCGTGACGCAGCGCTGGTTAATAAGAGGCGCCAGAGGAGTGACCTGACCTTGGTGGCACACCTGCACATCAGTTCGGTTGTCGCGATCGGCTTCGGAGAGCACTCAGACGCCGGGGAATGGGGCACTGGATCGGCTGGTACAGCTCACCCCCCCCCCGACACCGCCAGAGGACGTAAAGGGATGGCCAGACTCATTTGTCTGACTAGCTCACATGCCGACTAGATCTTGTGCCGCTAGTAGGAGACTGACTATGCCTGCGCGTTCTGGCTGGATATGACGAGGATCAATGGCTCCAAGCCGAGCAATGGCCTGTCCAACAGCAAGAGGGGGCGTGTTAAACTGCATCGGACTCAGGCTGTGGACGAGGGGGCGTCTGGAGGACGTGCGAAGACTGGGAGAAGCAGTCGATGTACTGGAGTCGCACACCAGAATCCGTCTTCGGAGAGCTTGTAGATGGCAGTCATGGTTGCGATGCCTGGGGTCTTCGTTCAGGGCCGCACTTTATCACCATCACAGCGAGCCGTCCCATAGGCAACGACCTGACAGTTTAGCCAACTGCAACATGCGCATACCCTCTGCGAATTGGTGACCCCGACGCGATGAAAACGCAACTGCCGTGGGGAGCTGTGGTCGACAGTCATCACGCCGGTGCCTGGCGCCTATGTTCAGGATCCCACTGCGTCAAGGTCATTCACAGCTAGCAGTTCCGGGTGCAGTGACCTCACAGTCCGGCCGGATGCAACATGCGCACACGTGCACAT
>CACRXP010000696.1:213689-227984 GCA_902702965.1 Spirometra erinaceieuropaei | reverse complement strand
TGTAACAATAATCCATTTCGAGTAGCTGATATATGCGTACACCAGTAAACGATACGGTTTATAGCCGGAATGATAAAGTCTGCGTCCAGTATCTAAATGGAGGAAAGGAGTTGTTTGAACTGACACCACCGCCGCCGCCGCCACCACCACCAGCACCACCACTGACGAGTACAAAAACACTGGAGTAGGTAGGAAACCAATCACTTACATGCTTAATTATACGCAATTCCACAGCGTCCAAGTACTGCGAAAGCCGTTCATTCTGGTTGGAGAAAGCGGCTGACTGGGAGATGGGTGCAGGTGATTGGTCGGAAGGCAAGCGACTCTCACTGCTGGTCTGCTGGTGACGTTGACTAGTGGAGCCCCGCGGGTGCAGCGGAATTACGCGATGGAATGTTTGCGGATTCGCCAGATCGAAGTCGGACGCCAGGAAGATGGAAGGAATGATGGTGGCGGGATCGGTGGCTGAAATTGTTAGGTAGAAAGCTGACATTCGCCTGTCCAGCAAATTGCATCGTATCTTGACACGATTTGTTAACCAATCGAAAAAAAAAACAATAGACGCCCTACAGATCGTGTATATTTTAAAGGTAACCCTGCATTTGCGTTTGTTCTACCAGTTCCCAAATCGCAACCTACGTAGTTACTTTAAAACAGATGAACGTATGCTTTCAAAGGGCGTAAGAGACTTGATAGCTGGAATACGAATCTTCATTTCCCGGACGTTTCGGATTCGCAATCGAATCATGCGAGGTGGGCCCCTTGGTGTTCATAAAACGCTGTAAAAGGTGCGGATCACAATGCAGATTTTCCAAACGAGATTCCTAAACCTGCAGATGCCCAAATGCGCGAATGAGTACCCTAACATCCCTTTAAGGCCGATAGACTTCGTTCAACCAGGCAAAACAAGTGCGAATGTTGCAATTTCCTACTAAATGAGCGCAGGAAAGGAATCCTTTGCATGCATTCTTCCCGGAAAACATGGGTAAGTGAACACAAGCATCGCAAAACAACCGAAAAGTATGTACAGTGTCCATGTTTCATGGGTGTCAGCGAGTGTCGTAGTCGTCGAGACTGAAGGTCTAACTGTGTGTGTGTTCCTTGAGCAATTCCTCTTTCAAAGTGGCGTTAGTTTGTGCAACGGGAAATATTTCCGATGGAAAGCCCAAAGTCACTGTGTGTAAATTGCCGCTTTCTAATTTCCTCAGAAATCATCTACGAAGTTGAAGTAGATCAGTTTATTCAAGGTCTATAGGCTCAGACCGAGAATGTTATGTATGAATATTTGGGCCAAAGTCCATCAGCCACAGCGGGTAACCGCGTAATATTCATTAACTGTCGACAGACAGCCAGAAGTATACTTTAGGGTAAGGTTATACCATACTAACAGCACGGGTACTAGCCAAAAGCGTGTTTCGCCGATATTCTGCCGCTGCATGGCACAGCTACGAGGGGTTCGGCCCGTCAGTGGGTCCCCCGGCATTCCCCGTCTGTTTTCTGGTAGATACTCCAATTTAGAAATTGTCGCTTTTTAATTTCTTCAGAAATTATCTGCGAAGTTGGGGTGGTTACCCGCTGTGGCTGATGGACTTCGTCCCAAATATTCATACATAAAATTCTCGGTCTGAACCTATAGACCTTGAATAAACTGATCTACTCCAACTTCACAGATAATTTCTGAGGAAATTAAAAAGCGACAATTTCTAAATTGGAGTATCTACCAGAAAACACACCGGGAATGCTGGGGGACCCACTGACGAGCCGAATCCCTCGCAGCTGCGCCATACAGCGGCAGAACACCGGCGAAACACGCGTGTATGGGCTTTTGGCCAGTACCTGTGCTGTTAGCATGGTATCACCTTAACCTAAACTGCGTATAAAGTACGCTACAGTTGTGTGTGTGAAACGCGTTAGACGGGAGGAAGTCAAGCTATATCAGCCATTGAGCTCAACCTTGTCAGGCGTCGACTTGATTTGTGCTTTCATCCCGTATGGCAGAGAGGACGTTTCAGCACGGATCTGGCACCCAGATTCTTCACCATAAACAACCACACACACACACACCAATTAAATTATTGCAACGGACTAACAATCTTGAACTGCCAACCGACTGGACAGGGAGGCCAGGCCCACTCACCGAAGACCATTCAGGGGGATTTGGGGTTCCAGCGCGCATGTGGCTCACGCAGACGGTAGTTTTGGACCTTGTCAGTCACTGCGCCGCCGCCGTCACCACCATCAGTCTTCCTGACTTTCTTTTGCTAATGAGGCATGGGAAATGTGAAAGAAGTAGGTTCTGCGGCAGCCTGCTTCACTGTAAATAATGCCATACGCAGGACGCCACTGTGCTCTCTTCTCGACAGTGGCAGTGTTCATAAGGCGGGTGCTGTGATTAATGAGGCTGGGATTTTATTCGCCTGCCGTCCCGGATTCACATTAGAATCCGTAATTACAGATAGCATCTGACAGGGGTGACAAATGCTCAGTGGTTGCACTAGGAATGCGCAATCGGTGTGCCATCACATACCAGTACGTTTGCTAATTCAGCGCGTAAATTAATATTTCGTTGTTGTTTTTGTTTAACTCGCAGGGCTAACGTCTAAAGCTAGGTTCCTAACGATGGTCCTGCTGTGTGAGTCTATCTCCCCTATCCTCTGCTAGTAGGTACTACCAGTGGCATTTATAAGGGGACTACTAAGAGCTTCCTGTAGATACCGACAGGGCAATGGGCTCATGGCCCAGTGGTTAGAGGCGTGGACTTCTAACTAACAGGTCGCGAGTTCAAGCCTTAGGGTGTTGCACACTTCGGGCTTGGGTATGACTAGCTGACGACGGCTAATAAGCCAGAAATGGCCATTCCAGTCTCCCTTGCCTTTACACGGAGTACGGACCACTCGGCTAGGCCGGAGGGCGCAGGCCCAGTTGTTTGAGCTTCAGATGAGAGAACTGGTGGTTCTAGCGCCTTTCATCTGCAAAGGTATGGACCTTCGTAAGCCTCATAAAAATTAATACTGGTTGAGATTCCGAAGAAAAACCACCGGCTTTCGGAAAAAAATCTAACGTCCCCCTGCCTGATTGTCTGACGGCCAGACCACGGTCGTCGTGTGAATGGAGACAGGAACGCCAGGACAGAACCTTGCAAAGCCAGGGTACTTGCGAACCCATCGCATGGAAACCGGTGATGCGGCCGAAATACACCCATCGCACGCGACGGATCTGCTTACAATGCCTCAGGCCATTCTGACGCCGGGTGGATCAATTTGGGCATCAATGACAGCCGCTTTCACTGCAATGCTATCATGGCAAATACACCTTCTACACCTGAAAATCCCTCTACAACCGGCACTGACAGTTCGACCGTTGTTGCCGACGATGTCCACCGTGTGCTCCACTGAAAGGTGAAACAGACAAAGTAACTTCCGAGTGATGTATAGTATGGGTAGACTTGCACAGTGCCTACCGCACCCTCTCCTCCTCCCCCACCTGAACCCGGTGTCAAGACAGAGTCGAGAAGGCCGGAGGCGGGGAAGGGCGCAGGTGGCTGGCACGGCCGGACCCGCATCTAGGCGTGCCACCACACCCCCTGGCTCACAATGTACACTTGACCGGTGATTTGTCACCAACAACAACAGCAATACAACAACAGGAGCCAGAGCGACGAGGATGATGACTGGGCAGCCATGCCCACCACCTGCATACCCAGTGGGAGCACAGGCGCATCTATCGGCAGGGAACCAGATGCCAGGGAACTGCCAGCGCATACTAGACTGCGAGGTTCATGGTTTGCTGATACTGGAATAGCACACGCTTTCAGACCTTTTCACACTACTGGCACTCACATGAGTCGAAGAGACAAGGGCAGAGAAGGAAGACTGTTCATTAACCGTCGTCAAGCCGTCGAAACCCAGTTCCAGGTAGGAGCTACCATGGTTTTGAAACCGGCGTTTCGGTGATTTAAAGTTTGACACAGTTTCTTGACGCCGACGAAGGCCATGTCGGTTGTAGCGAGGACAGGTAGGGAGGTAATTTCAATGCGATTTTAACTGCAAGCTACAGTAGGTGGGCTAACACATGAAATGTCCGGCGAAATTTCGAAAAGATTAAGATTAAGTAAGTAGGGTTGTAAACATTAACATCATGCAACATAATTATATAATAATCTAGTTACCTCAAGATGCCCGCTTTCGAACGAACTTATTTTTGACTGCATGCAAGAACTATTGTTTGCAAAAAATTGCCCCTTAAGTAGCATGCAATTTTCTCATCGATTTTCGATGCCCTTAAAGGTCAATTATATTTCATGAAAAAATGCCTAAAAATATTCATTATTTTATTTATTCGGTAGGAAATAATGCCTTCTTCCAATTTTATCCCCGAAGAAAGAGTATAATTCGGTTTTAAAAAGGTTTTAATTGTCAGATTTTTTAATACTATGAAATGGCCATTCATAAAACGTCATATATCTACATTTACCAATGTGGCTTGTAAAGTTAAAAATATTGCTCAAATCCACTGCTTAATTTTATGACCCCCTTATGGTCTCCCCTTAATACCGTAGGGAAAGTGTGGTTTTCTGTACGCAGACAATATACAGCTTGTAGTTTTGAAACCCTGAATGCAAGTATAACAGCAGGTCGAGTTCAAAATCATTAGGGAATTAGAAAAGTTTTTTTTAAAACCGAATTATACTCTTTCTTCAGGGATAAAATTGGAAGAAGACGTGATTTCCTATCGAATAAACAAAATAATGAATATTTCATGCCTTTTTTTCATGAATTATAATTGACCTTTAAGGACATCGAAAATCAATGAGAAAAATGCATGCTACATACGAAGAAATTTTTTGCTGACAATAGTTCTTGCATGTAGTCGAAAATAAGTTCGTTCGAAAGCGGGCATTTTGAGGTAACTAGATTATTATATAATTATGTTGCATGATGATAATGTTTACAACCCTACTTAATTAATCTTTTCGAATCGAGAATGCATTAAAAAATTTCGCCCAACACTTCATGAGTTAGCCCACCTACTGTATGTTTTTAACCACTACATCAGAGGGCGTTCACAGTTACCTGGTGTTGGCTGAGGCTGGCCGGCAATGACTAATAAGCCAGAAATGACCACTCCAGTCTCCCTTATCTTTGTCGGCAATCTCCTTCCGACCGCAAAACCATCCAGTTGCAGTACTCCTACAGTTTCTAAAGGTGGGATCCTATACGAGTCCGAAAGTGCAGGCCAATATAACTACGACTCCAGTGATCACGCCTTCTTTATATTTCCAAGAATTGATAACATACGAAAACGAAATTAAGTAGCAGTTGCCGAGGCAATTTGATTCCAATAACCGACATTGATGATGCAATCTCGCCACTAAGGACTCCGATGCCGGCTAGGAGGCAATAACAGCACCAATTACGCGCATACGCGGTTGATATGAGATATGCTTATCATGGCGCAGTATGTGACATAACTCATGAACCGTGATGACGGAAATCAAGGTGATCATTTTTCGGCACATGACGCAGTGTGTATTTTGTTTATTTGACTGCCCGTTCCTGAAAATGGTCATTTTTTTCATGCAGAATCTGTTTGCGAGGAGTCTTATCAGGAAAAGTGTTTACACATTTGAGCGAAAATCTACATTATCTCATATTCGAGCAAGTTCCTGTATTACTGGCTGTCCTAGCTTAGGTTTGAGCATCTGTGTGTGCTTTTATATGGGATAAAAGTAATCAAAACTGAAGATTTTTACCAAAAAAACTTGTCGCATTTGAAAACTGACTTTTTTGTCTGGTGAGGCAGAATGTGCACAGGCGCGTTAGCGTTAGACGATCACACGTTTTATCGATTTTAAGGGGGAGGGGGGACAGATTTGTAAAGCCCTGTGATTTCGTGCCCTAGAAAGCACTAATACCACCTACAGGCGATCATGGTCTCCTTCGATGTGACGTAGTTATTCACATCCATCCCACCAAACGTGGCCCGCGAAGTCTTGTGCAAAAGACTTGAAGAGGCGTACGATGAAACTCAGATTGCCCTCAAAATTGAACACCTCATGAGGCTGTTTGAATTCTGCCGACAAACTTTCTTCACTTTTGCGGGAGAGACCTATGAACAAATCAACGGAACCCCAATGGGCTCACTGGTCTCCTATTTAGTGGCAGAACTGGTCGAACAGGAGTTAGAAAAGATCGTCTTAATCCAACATGAACCGGTGTTTTGGCGCCGTTACGCTGACGACACGTTCGTCATCGTAAAGAAGGACATGCTGTAAAATTTCCACAGCCTGCTCAACGCAGTCTTCCCTGATATAAAATTCACGAGGGAAAAAGAACAGGAACAGCAGTTGCCCTTCCTGGATGTGCTTGTCAGACGAAACCTTAACGGTGAACTTGAAACGACGGCTTATAGGAAGGCAACGAACACCACACAGCTTCTCAGTTTTCACAATAATCATTCGGTGGCTCACAAACGAAGCTGTGTGAAGACGCTCTTCAAACGGATCCAAACTCATTGCAGCAAACCGGAGGACAGAGCACGTGAGGCCCGTTAGCTCCGCGATTAGTTTGTGCAAAATGGCTATCCGTGGGTATTCATAAGTCGCTGCCTACGCGGTCACCACCAGAGAACTCGAACATCAACGCCACCGACGATATGGCATTCACTGCCATACATCAAGGGTGGTTCAGAAGCGACCGTGCGCATTGCTGTGGAGCTAGGTGTTGGAATTGCACACCGCCCCAAAGCCACCATGCGCAATAGGGTCATGAAAATCAAAGACCGGTTAAAGCCTGAAGAGCAATCTGCAGTAGTGTATCGCATTCCGTGTCAAAATTGCCCTTTTAACTACACAGGACAGATTGGACGCATGCTCGGATCGCGCATACGCGAACATAAGCTGACTGTGCGGCGAGACGACGCATTATCACAAGTGGCCGCCCACACCTACGAAATGGATCACGAGTTTAACTTCGCAGCCACCAAACTAGTCGCCCACGCCGGAAAAAAACAGGCCGAGGATTGATTGAAGCCTGGGCCTCGGATGAGAACTCGGTAAATCGATTTATCGATCTGGCGCCGGCGTACAGAGCCCTGCGTAGTCACCTCCAGTCTTTCGCCGTCGGTCGATGATTGGGCCAACATGCCGCTTGTTCCGTTGCTGTCACTACCTCTGACGATGGACTCCTGTACGAGTCTGGAAGCTCAGGACAATAAGCGAAGTGTTCCGGTGCTCGACTCTTCTTCTTCTTCTTCTTCACTGATCATTTGTTTAAACGTTCCGCAACTTTCCTGCTCTGGGTGAATAGTTCACAAATTACCGCGAAAAGGTCCTTGACAAAGTAGTTTTGTCAACTTTTGAGTATACGGTATAATACTCTTCGTATGGTTTAGTTTCCACCTATGTGTAATTTAGAAACGGAAAGTGCAGAAGACTAGCTGCCATTCTGTTGTGCATTTAAAATCTTAGAACGGAGCCTAAAAGTAAACAAATATGGCGACAAAGGCTCCAATATAAAGATAAGGGTGAGTTCTTTCATTTTCGAAAAACTATCACTTATTTCCGGGGAGGTGGAAAGACGGATCAACGTCCCAATTTTTGCCCTGACTTAACCTTGGAGGGAGAAAAGTACACCGACATCCGTCAGCGCTTTTTAAAGAGCTAACTTATTACAGGGTTTTTAATTGATCTAAGGCATATTCATCGTTGACATTCATTGAGGACGTTCATATTCCCTAGCGATGAGGTTTCATGTTTGGCTGAGTCTACAAATACATATGACCTAAACAGGCATCTGTATTAGAAGGAATGGCCATGAACTCAGTACTTTTACAAACGCCTTCAAGAGACATCTTATTTTGACGGTTTTAACAGGAACGAAACAAAATGAGCATTTTGGAGCGATCGAGTGAAAACACTGAAAATCGTGAAGTATTCGCCGCTGTTTAATAAATAATCCAAAACTCATCGTGATCCAGCACCAGAAATAAATGTATAGAAATTTGACGGAAGGAACGTTCTAATTTACGCAAAATGGTATGTTTATGATTGCATCTGACAATTCTATTTCAATTTATTAGTCCCTAACTGGCCTAAAAATTCGTATTCCTGCAACGTCCATATCGGCGAAATCAAGCGAAAACCTGCTCGCCTTGGTCAACCGCATCTCAAACAAAGTGAAAACGAAAGAAATACAGCCAATGCTCGTCAAAACAGTGGCGGAATCTAACCGCCATACTTGGTTTTACACTAGTTTTTATAGGATATTTAGATGTAAACTTCAGTAAAGGACTATTTTCAAACACTATTCCACTTGTGCTGTTTTATTTACTCAGTTTTCTTGCGTGGACAGGTTTTCTGTGCATTCAAACTTAAGTTTACCCAGTTACAACGTTTTTTGACGCTTCTGGAATTTTCTGATTTTCGAATAAAATTGGTATTTCCAAACAACTTAATATTATTTTTGACATTTGCTTTATGCTTTGATTCACGCCAAGTCGTTCGTTATTAATTCGAAGCTTTGATTCGTTCATGTGTGGGCCGGTTTTCGAATGATCGGCGTTCTTCCATAAATTTTGGCGCCTTTCATGAGATAGGTCACATACTGTATCAGTTGGTGAACAGAGCCCAAAATGGCTAGCAAACAGGGAGTTGCGATCACAATTACCCAACACGGCTACTTTTGACGCAAAGTAGACTACAACGTCTGCTCTAAAAAAGACGATATCGACTAACGTGTATTTTCGGCCATTCGTCATCAGGCTAGTACAGTAATACCCAATGGTAGAAGGAGCGCTCGCCGATCGCGCAAGGGAACTCGCTCGTCCCGTTCGGTCTTAGCGCTCCCTCTCTCGATCCCCGCCAGCAGCCGCAAAGCGGTGCGTAATGTAGGCAGAATAGAGGTCCAACCCCTCTAACCACTGAGTCACGGGCTCGTTGTCCTGTTGGTCGCGATCGTGTATATTCAATAGTAAAAGGGGCTCTCACAAGTGGCGGGATGGAGCCCCAGGTGTGCCACACCTCGAGGTTAAGTATGACTGGCTGGCGACGGCTAATAAGCCAGAAGTTGACATTCCAGCCTTTCTTGCCGGTAATGCTATACTACAGTAATATCCTTATCAGTACGGCAATGAAGGGCGGTGGAATGACAAATACATCCTATAAAGACTGTTGACACCTGTGCAACAACACATTACCTTTGTCAGATTCTATCTTCGATGATGGATTCGAGAGTCAATCTAAGAATTCGCCTTGTTTAATTTCCGAGGGAATTAATGCGCGGACTTGGAGTAAGTCTTTCGAAGCAGACCTTTTCAAGCACGGTTCAAAGTTTGATATGAATATTTGAGCTGAAATCCATCAGCTACTGCGGAATAACTGCTTAATATTCACAAACCGCCAACAGGCAGCCAGTAGTATAGAATTTTGCAATGATATACCGTACTAACAGCACAGGTATTAGCTAAAAGCCCAGACAAGCGTGTTGTTAGTAAGATAAATCATTGCAAAATTCTATACTACTGGCTGCCTGTTGGCGGTTTGTGAATATTAAGCAGTTATTCCGCAGTAGCTGATGGATTTCAGCTCAAATATTCATATCAAACTTTAAACCGTGCTTGAAAAGGTCTGTTTCGAAAGACTTACTCCAAGTCCGCGCATTAATTTCCTCGGAAATTAAGCAAGGCAAGTTGAAACTGGAGTTCATATACCAGAAAACACACGGGGAAAGCTGGGGGACCCACCGACGAGCCGAACCCCTCGCAGCTGCGTCAGGCAGCGGCATAACATCGGCGCAACACGCGTGTCTGGGCTTTTAGCTAATATGTGTGTTGTTAGTACGGTAAATCATTGCATAATCTAACAATGACAGGTTAACAAAACTCTTGTTCCAGCGATCGCGTCTCCATCTTCGAAACTGCTTCAAGAAGCTCGTCTCTTAGCTTCTATTGATGTCTGGACATGTCCAGACAAGGAGGAGGGGGGCGGGAGCGTGCCAGTGAGTTATGCTTGCGTTTTGTATATACACCATGATGTGTTAGGAGGCGCCGCTCTACTGGTCTGACGATGAAATCAAAGACATAGGATAAGCCCACACACAGAGACACCAGGGAGATAGAAAATTTTAGTGAAAGACGGAAAATGAATTCCAGGCCGTCTTAAAGCATCATGGAGTAATATGCTTTCCGCCTCCATTATGCGCCCTGTGGAGCCAGAGAGAGAGAGGGGGGGAGAGAGAGGGAGAGAGAGAGAGAGAGGGGGGAGAGAGAGAGAGAGAGGGGGGAGAGAGGGAAAGAGAGAGAGAGGGGGATAGTGCGAGGAACCAGAGTGGGCAGGAATAATTTTACCTGAAGGTGATGGTGGAGTTGAAACCTCACCACTGGGGTGTCTGCTCAGGGGCATCAGTCGAGCCTGTCGTTGCGATAGCCGACCGAGATAGGCACGGAAGTGACGCTCGGTAATTTCGGGTTGGTTCAACGGCAAGACCACAGCGCGCTCGAATGCCTCGCCCCAGTCACGGGAGAAGATGTCGAGCTGAGAAGAGAGGGCGAGAGAGAAATTGAAACGTCTGGAAATATGTGGGGGGACCGAAGAGAACAGTGAGTCTCCGGTTTGGTCGGCAAGGCTGACACGGAACGTGAGAATTACCTGTCTGTCAAGGGGGTCATTGAGAACCGCAGCCATATTCACCACGGAGTCGTACATGGTCCAGTTTCGTGTATCTACAAACAGGGATGAAAATACGGAAACAAAGAAAGCAGAGTTTAAAATGCGTGCATATAGAAGCCCGAACTTCTTATTGACCAAGTCTTGCATCGCCGAGTTGCGTGACTGACTAAAAATCTGCTTTTGGGGCATTTTCCAAGTCGAAATACCATTCCAGGAGTCAGCCCATGACAAAAAGGAATTATATGAGCGTGGACTATTTGGCAGAGCTGGATGAATTTGCGGGATTGCGGATTGCCCTAATAACTCAGAAGAAAAGTTGAACGGCACTAGAACTTAATAATCGTCCAGCAGGCTGTGCGGGGGGGGCGCATACAGTAGGTGACCAATCTCGTTAAATGTTGGCCGAAATTTTGTTTTTGATTAGGACGCACTACTTACTACTTACTGTTGATTACCTCGCAGTCATGTCAGGATACTGGATACAGGAAAAGCACATCGGGCAAAAATGACTACTTATGTATCGTGCATTTTTTCCACTGATTTCGATGTCTGTATATGCTCAAAAACGCCCTTTCTTGTACTTATCTGGCAGCAAGTAACGCCTTCTTCAGAATTTATACTCGAAGAAAGGGTATATTTCAGTTCGTAATTGTAAGATTGTTTAGGACCGCGAAATGTCTACTCAAGTAACACCGTACCTGTCAGTCTATTGGTTTCGGTGGTTTAATCTGTCGGGTCATAGTAGGCGGCCGAGTAAACCATCGTAAACCTGTGCCAGGCGCCTGATTTGGAATTTTTAATCTCAAGGTGAAATTTACACGAGCTGAAACCATGTGCTGCAAGAAGGCAGTACCAATTCAAGCTACTATGATGACGGAACTTGCAAAAGTGAATGCGTTTAGTCCCTAACGCATGCAGAGCTCACTCGAAACAGGGAGGTGTGATGAGTGATCATTTTCGTCCGACACACAGCCCGTCTGCACAGGTTCCCTCTCAGGATAGTTTGTGAACCTCGCACAAGAATTGAAATAAACCCTGTTCGGAAACAGACCAATGGTTACGCCGGCGTGCCAAACGATTACGATTTTTCCCAACTGCCCTGGTGGGTGTGCGCCAATCAGTTTGACCATCGCAAACGACTGTGTTCAGCGTGTACTCCACGGCATGGGGGGGGGCGGTACCGGTGACTTATGCGTGAATTAGTTTGTAGTGATAGCGGACTTACGCAGCACCTGCCACTCTCTCCTTCCTCATCCCCCCCCCCTCGGGTCCGGTGGCGAGAAAGAGTCAATATGACAGGGGCAGGACCGTGCGCAATGACCGACAAGGCTAAACAGCCCGTCTACGCGTGCCACACACGGCGTGCATCTACTGGTATTACAAACTGTAGTACCTCTCAGGTAATATTATCCATAGCTTATTGAATGGGCATCGAAGCTCATAAAATAGCGACTGCGCTTTCTGATGAGAAATAAATTTTTGGAACATGTCACCAGGTTCTTTTACCTGCTTTGCTCGAGCTCGAGTCGTTTTGATCTTACCCGTTGTCTCTTCTGGTGTTGTTAAAGACTCCATGTTTGATACTACGTTGGAAAATTTTACAAGCCGTCCTTGCCGGGCAATATTCGAATGAAGGGCAGATTTTCGTCATGTAAAGAAGGTTGACTGCAGTCTGCAGCGAGACTATTTTAAACTGGAAGCATACAACCGTTCTGGTTATGCAAGGCATAGTCGTGCTGGGAATAAAGGCTAACTCGGAAACTGCTGCAAATGTCCGCCCCTACTGTATCTATCAACTTTTAGGGTTTTGCTGCCTTACCAGCGAAAGGAGGTCGATTGAAACGCCGTCTATGGAAGTAGGCGCAACATGCGGTTACAGAAATTTAGAAAACAAGCTTCTGGTCTGTTTTTCCCAGTTAGACCGAATTTGCCGGTCACGCAATAATTGTCCTCTCCTTTGGCCGATTTTATAAGCTATTATTACTTCAAACGACAAGAAATGAAGCGTTACGGTATGATATTCGCTTGCACCGACCGCGTTTAGAACAAAGTCAACCACTGCCCCAAAATACGATCCTAACGGTGATCTACGTGTGAATTTGTTTACCGCAAAACAGATATGCGCTGCACATACTTTACTCCATCTCTCTCTCTATTGCCGTGACAAAACAAATTCAATACGGCAGAATTCGGTGTGAGTGCAATGACTAAAAGAGTTAAACGGCCCGTCTACGCTTGCCACACACGATCTGATACCTACTCCGCGTACATTATGCTTTGTTCGGGGGGAGATTTGGGTCTAATGCGAGTACGAATATCGCAAAAGCCACATTAAAGTGGAGCCACTGTGACCTTGACTGCAGTCTTCCAGGCTGCGTCGTGAGATGTCTATGCGTCACAGGTCTATTACAGGAAGGAATACTCGGAGTTGCATTGAGGATGGATTCTTCAGTGTAGTCCCCACCCTCTTATCTCTTCTCCATTCCTGCACCATCGGCGTGCCCGAGTCGGGTCAACGCGCAATGAGAATTGGGCGCAGCTACTGACAAGTACAAAACATCTCGGCTATGCACGCCGCACACGACTTGTTTTTTACTAAACATGTGCCAGGCTACACCGTTGGAAACTCTCCTTAAATGAACAAGGCATACATATTGTCAGATGCGGATCTTCACACGTCATGCCGCCACTGGCTAATTTCATCACGTAGGTATTGTGTAAAGTACTAATTATTATTTTCAGCTAAATGCATGCGACCAATAAAGATCGTCTATGGCAAAAGAGACCTTGTTTACAGAGGTGCAGCAATGACCGACAAGGCTAAACAGTCCGTCTACGCGTGCCACTCACGACCTGTCTCCGCACAATGGACCGGAGTTTCACAACATCAAGAAGTAGGCGGCTCGGATCCCATCTGAGTGGGAATGCTCTAGTGAAGGAGCCATTGCAGCCTGGTTCTTCGTCCTGAGAGGACCGATTTGGCAACCTTTCATGCCACGGCCTTCAGCGCATCATGATAGTTCAAAAGCATCTACTAAGCTGAGAGATGTATTTTGCGAAATTACTCAATCCGCCTTCTCTGGCAGGTTGTGTCCTCAGCTCACAGCTACAGCTTCTGGGAATGTAAGAGTTCAGACAACGAAAGCCAGATGGCTCAAATCTTCAAGAGGTTCAACAAGTAGAATTCGTTGGAGGGAGGTGTATCAGTTCTACCTCACAGGACGGCAACAATGCCGCTTGCAACTATTTTACAAAAGGGAGCTACGTATAGGGTGTCAGTCTAATCAATATTATTCCAGAACACATGTCCATATGTGGCGGCCAGCCATCATGACCGGTCTGTCGTCATTGTCAAAGACCTCTCTGTCTCAAGGTCATCCACCCTTTGCAGTGAGTCGTTCCAGACAGGCTGACTTGAAGTCATACGACAGACAGCTCGGGCATACCTGCGTCCGCACAGCCGCAGCTGCCTATGCGGCCACTTGGACGCGCCGCCGCCCTGCAACCACAACCAAAGCCACTGGGACACCACCCCTCGGTACATGCAACACACACCGATTGGAGACCACTGGAGTTTGGCCCATGAACATACAAAAGCGGCTGCGACCACTGTCTCAGGGACTCTCAGG
>CACRXP010000696.1:190546-213603 GCA_902702965.1 Spirometra erinaceieuropaei | reverse complement strand
TGCCTGTGGTGGTGGTGGTGGTGGTGGTGGTGGTGGTGGTGGTGGTGGTGGTGGTGGTGGTGGTGGTGGTGGGAAATTCAGCAAAATGCCTAGACGTGGTGCCCGGGAGTAAAATGCTAACCAGACCTCAATAGAGGGTTCCGTCTGACCCGCACTGGTCCACGAGGTTGCAGACACTACTGCCGGTTAAATTAGCCATGGCACAAGTTCGACTTCACCTGGCCAGCCGGAGAAGACGGAAGGGGGTGCATATGAAGCAATGACTGAGATGGGCAGATTACACAAAGACATCCAACAGACGCACAGGCTGTAGCGTCATGACCTTGATCACAATGTGGCGGACAACGGCTAAGTGCATAATTGCGCAGCATATCAGAAGTAGGCGGCTGATGCATGGTCCGTACACATTGTGTCCAGGACCCGGTGTACGTGTATGTATGCGAACGGCACTTCTGCATGTTAAGTAGGACGACATTGCGTGACGCACAGCAAGGAGTGGCTGTCGTGCAAACACGCCCTCCCCCCGGTAGGCAGAGCGGACGAGGAGTCGGGGGGGGGGGAGTTGGTGAGCTGGCTTATTTACTCATTCCAGGGGGTGGAATACAAGTCAGACCTCCAACTACGGCTTCTTCCCACCGGCAACGACTGCAGGCTCGTACGAACCTGCATAAAATGCTGGACAATGCTGACTGCACTTACATTTTCGAAATAAAATAAGGCAGGTTTGCGTGCAGGTTGCAAGGAAGCATCGCCTTTGCCTTACAATGGAAACGTTTCTGCATTAAGTCAAGGCAAATATGGACACAATGACTACTTCCAGCAGCCTGTACTTATAAAAGCCCGAAAGTTAAGGAGAGATGCCTCTGTAATTCAATTTTCAAAAATCGGTCATCATGTGATTGCATAAAAGGCTCAAAATGACATCTTTAGGGATAGGTGAAAGATGCCTCATAGCTACTTACTTCTGGTGGAGGTAAAAGAACGACGCGTTTGTGATGTGAGATGAGCCTGATTGAGGTTGAGCAGATGACGCGAAACCAGATGTTGCTCATAATCGTATTCGGAGTCGAAAACTGCCGTCCTGTTGGTAGGGGAGAACGGTGGGGTCGAGTAGCCAGGGTTACGTCGCTCAGAGCACACACCAGACTGGCCGTACCTAGGAGTAACAAAGTGACTAAGAACAATATGAAACTGGAACTATTTGCAAAAATGGGGTTACCCGGAACTTCCCACATTTCGATTTTTCGTACGGCGACTTACGTCCACCATCGTGCCTTACCTCAACTTACTGGACACTGGTACAATGGATGCAATCCATTGCGATGGCATCTAACTTCGTCATCTAGCAATAGATGATTAATGCCTGCACCAAAATACGAACATAATTCGCGGACGTGATGAGGTGAAGATGTCAGTCGCCTCCCCGAAATGATTATTACAGATCCTAGCCCATGCGGCCGCTAGATGCTCGAGACTGACAAACACTTTTACCTATGTCACATCAGCGTCACCGAAAACAGGGTGTTACAGTCACTGACCAAATACTAATTCAGGCGGTAGAAAATGGCGTCTCCGAGGGCACCACCTGTATTTTTCTTGTCAAGGGCAAAAGGCATGAGAGAAGGGGCTTTTCCGTGCGAGTTAGAGACAGTTTGTTTGGCTTCCAAAGATGTGTGACATGCTGCAGAGAGGAAATGGGACGCTGAAAAAAGGGAGTGTGTTGAGAAAATTTTTTCCAGAATCAGATACTCTAAAGCTATACCAGTGAAGAAGGACAGGACATTTTTTTTAGGTAAAACGGATGCTGCATAATATCCAGTCGGGCCGTAAACCAGAGTACGTGAAATGGACTTACTGCAAACAATAAAATTTTGCTTCTCGGAAAATGAAGAGCGCCTTCTGTTTTAAAGAAACTCTGCTTAGTAAACTTGTAGCAATTCATGCAGTGCTGGCTGATTATGATCACTTTTATCGCACCCACAGATGAATGATCGAAGTTGGCCCGCTCTCCGTTCCGTTATTACAAAATGGATCGAGAAAGGCAGTATAGTGGTAACGGACGAGTGGAAGGTGTATAATCGACTTCCCTCAGAAGGTTATCTACATTGCTCTGTTAACCACTCAAAGAACTTCAAGGACTCTACCACCGGACGACACGCCAATGCCATTGAGGCCTACTGGAGTAGACTGAAAAGGAAACTACGAGGGAGGCCCTGTATGTGGTCAAGCTGTGCGGGCTCACATAGACGAAGTACAGTATCGTCTTTGGTTTGGCCTCAATGCCATGTCTTTGACAGATGCCTGGGAACTGTTCCTGTCCCATGTTGTGCAGACTTATCCTATTTAAAATTGATTTTGTTTTGTAATAACCTGCCATAATGCGAATGTATGCCGTATATTCAGGTGTATCTGCATAACGATGGGGAAGATTGGGTGACGGCGACCATCGTCCATGTAATCTCCTGCGACGTTCGTTCGGCCAGCCCATGTTAGGCCGTCGCGGAAAGTCCAAGTAGTGCGTGAATGTAGGCCTGCATCCGCTGATATAGCCTGAAGGCGTTTGAGTTCACTTTTAAAGGTATTATTTCTAGGTAACAGATTTTTTTTGGGTGCCATCTCCCGATTTTTACCCAAATATCTAACGGGTGCTCGCCACTCACATACACGTACACTGTTTTTCTATCACATGGTTTGATTTTTGCCTACAGCGGATTGGGATAGCTGCGAAAATTAGCAGCATAAGTGCCGCCGCGAAAGTCGTTAGGAATAAGTTTCAATATTAGTAACACCAAACTGTAGCGAGTTATCAGAGATAGAGCAATGTCAATAAATAGACATGAAGGACGAAGACGATCTACATGGAGACAAGATAACAACATCAACCCAACAGATACTAGAACGGTATCATCATGTTCGCCTGGACATAAAGAGGGAAGAGGTAAAGAAGCTAGACCCTTATTAGCACGACGTTATGATGGGGCATTTGTCATACAGGAAACTAATAAGAGGGCGTTTTGGTTAGGGAGTATGTCGATCGCGGATCTTTGTTCAGGAATAGCATTTACTGCTGCGATAGGGTCTTATTTCTAGAAAAGCTGACGAAGGACGGTCGGGTGGTCATATATGAGATGAACTTCCTATGAGACCACGGAGTGCAAACAAACACTTCCGAAAAATGTCTACGGTTGATGGTTTTGATGTTTACCAAATTCGGAGTGCAGCCCATCTGCAGCACAACAAAGGGCAGCATCAACAGTAATGTGTCCATTGCATCGTCAAATGGGCAGCAAAATTTTTCAAAGTAATGTCCTTGCTCACTGTCCAAAAAGGCACTATTCTAGTAAATCTTTAAAAATCAGATTGCATTGAGACTATAACTAGCTTCCTGTCTGCGGCACTGGAGTAACTTTTATTCCTGTGAACAGATTAGACCTACTAAAAGCAACCGGTACGGGCCAGGGGGCATTTTTGGGCAAAAGAAAAATTTGCCTTCGCCCTCCATAATTACAAAAAAGCACCATAAGCACTGGTTACTCCCACGTCTGCCGGACTTGTCAAGTGATGAGGGACAATCAACAAGTCCTTTAATTTCTTGTATTTATTAATACTTCTTTGCTCTCCTCTTTTGACGCACTACCCCTCATTATGCACCGCCATGGCTAGTTCTTAGTTAGTCGTTTGGAATATATCTGTTTTTTATCTTACTGGTTTTGACAAACTTAACATTCCTCGAGTTTTAGAGAACGATGTACAAACTCACTTGAGAAGAACGATCGTTTTATTAGGTAGTAAATCTGAAGATGCAATTTCCATTCGTATGCCTATGGAAATGCTTCTGTGTCTAGGCGAAAGACCACAAGCTGCCGTGCATGGATCGACTTTGAAAGATTTTCTATGCTAATCAATTTTATACCCTCACCCAAGTGTTACATGAATTTGGACTCACACTGGTATTCAAACCATGGCTCACCGGAAATCAAATCAATTATTCGACCACTGCAAGCACGGTACTGAAACAGATAGCAAGAACGGCTCCGACCACACTCCGTGGAAGGTTTGGCCACGTGCCTTCGAGGGGGCTCAGACTGCGCATAGATCGTTTTAAGGACCCTAACAATGGCACAGGACGCTCCACAATGGTTTCTGATTGTCTCGCAGATCCGGCACAAAATAATATCAAAACCTAGACGTCCTCAGTAGCAGACTACGAACTCGAACGAAGGTATATTCTCAAAAGCAGCGCTGTATCAAAGCGAGTGTTACCATACACGATCACAAATAAAAGGGCTCGACTGTATGACGATGGCAGAGATGATCGATTTTAGGACGTGCACTGCAATCATTGGTGTAACGAGGATCTGTGCTCTGCATTTTAGGATTGAACAAATCTTGGCATGACAGTTACAGAAGCCCCAAATGCATTTCAGATATCAGCGACATTTGAAGGACGCACCAGACCATACACATAAACTGATCCAGAGGTGAGTCCGTCTCCACAAGCAGGGTTGATAAAAATACAGTAAGTGTCAGTGCGACATGGCGCCACTTCAAGAGCACTTCTTTCACCTTCAAAACCGGGAGAATGAGGTCGTTAATGAAGTTGTCCACTTCTCGTAAGTAAAAAGCCCGCCATCTACGGAGACCCCGGACAATATGGCGAAACCGAATAACAGCGAGCTGCCTGGCGATCATTGATGTCTGTGAAATTGATCTTTTATTAGAATACCACTTCAGAGGGAATGAAGTTCCTTAGACAGCGAAAGGCGCCCATACTTAAGCCAAGTCAATAAAATTGGTGAGATAAACAAAAAGACCAGCACCAACTCCAGTTTTCAGAAACTCTGTAATCCGCGTTAGATCTGACGGTAGAACAAGAGAAAAGTATACTTGATATTTGGCACTGTCAGTGAACCAAATGACGCCTAATTGGAGTGATACGACAAACTTCGTTAAGAGTGCAGGTAAGCAAGAGACCAGGAAGTTGTGCAAATTCGCAGAGGGTTAAAAACGTTTGTGGTCTTTTTGTACAGTTCAAGTTGAAAAAAAGAATAAACTCTGGTAGAGAGAGCAAAAAGCCGTTTCTACTAATGGTGCACATAACAAGGCAATGTGCGCAACATTTGTTACCATACTTGAAGCATTGGCAGCCGGCAGTGTCGAAGTAAGCATTGCGACTCCCCACACACAGAAACATAGGATTTCTAATTGGTGACCGCCGAGTATCCTAGGTTTGGCTGAGAAGTGGTGGCAGCTGATATGTCGGCCAAAAGGGTATGGATGGGAACTAAGTACAGACGGGATAGTTCGAAAAATCTGGCTGACATATGGGATCGAAAGGTTGACAAGGGAAGGTGGGTCAGGGCTTAGATTTAGCGAGTGGCCTGTCACATAAGCCGTGATCCATGGTGAATCTGATTAACTGACTGGACACCGACGGCACGAGTAACCTGGCCTTACTGCCACATTTCCACCACTAGCACGAATCACGCGATGGGACTGCCAAACGGGCCGTGCCTAAAGGGGCTGCTGATAAGATTCAGTGAAGTAAAAATTAGCCCTAAGGCTAACTGTAGGAGGTAGTCCCGAGAAGTGTGAGGTTATCGGGAATTGAATTAAAAATAGAAACGGGTGTACTGCAAAATAAGCTTGGAGGAGACAAGACAAAAGCTGAAAAGTTAAAAAAGAAATCTTGAAAGGTCAATTACGTGCAAATAAAGACGGTCGAGCCTCGTTCAATTCTTCTTGAAAGATGATGCGTTTTTATGTGCGCAATGAGTTCATGTTGTGACCGAAACTGGGACTGGACAATTGGAGATGATGCTCTTCCACTTGACTGAGAAGAAACCACTGAGAAACAAGCTTCGCAAATCCAGGCTTTTTCCATTGTCCGGTATGACGTACCATTCACATTTTATTAGGGAAACCACCGTTTCACAGTCATTTGCCAATACACAACCAGTTGACAAATGTAGGGTGTCTTCAATTCACTGATATTAAAGTAAGATATAGACCAACATTTATTCGGTCGCCCGAATATCTCGCTTTTTCTGCGGGGAAATGAAAAGGATTTTCACGCAGCCAACCACTAAATTTTACTTAACAACGATGTATTGTATATGGTTATGATTTAAAAACAGCAACAGTCAATTGATTACTTGCCCTAATCACCGCCTCGAATCGATTAAGTCAAGGTCGTTGGTGTTTAACGAACAATATTTGTTAGCTAGGGAGATGGACAGGAATAACTCCTAGAGTAACTTATTAGGTACTGTTTTTTGACATGGGGAAGAATCTGAAAGATTACCTCACAGTCTCCGTTAAGAGACGATTATCTAGGAAATCGAAATGCCTAAACTAAGGAAAAATGTGTCCCAGGTGAGTTCAGAGAATTTTTTGTAGTACAGCCCTTGAGTTATCAAATTGTGAGAGTCGTATTCGGCAAGATTTTGATTTAATGTCCTCTAATTTCCTAAATTTATACGAACATGTGCGCCATTTTCGAGACGGCATAGAGACATGAAATACAGTCAATTTGGTTTCGCCAAGGTACCTGTACTACAATAACGAGCTCTCACCTGTAAGTGTCAATACAGGCAAACGGGACATTTAATACTCCATAAAATTTCCAAAATGGTGGTCCAGAAAGGCAACAACATCTTGTACTTCATTAGACTTGTTTACAATTTTTGCTTCACAATCCCCTCGATAAGTGCTTTCGCCTTTATGCACCCCATCTGTTGCACAGAGCGGTAAACTGAATGCCATGGGGGACGAAGATTTTCATCTCACCTGGACAGGGCGTCGATGATTTTTATTGACTATAATAAGCCGTTCATACGTCTAATAGGTCTGGCAAATTTCATATCTCCTCTAAACAAATAATAAATAACTACAACTAGGCATTGGCTAATCTCTGTGGCCATGGCTGTCCTCTCGTACCGGAGGATCACTTTCCGCTTGAAGACATAAGCCACTTAGACGGCCGCCCACAAAAACCCAACCTCAAATAAACAAGTTTGGGTCAAAAAACGGCTTTTCTTCCGTCCGTGGATGATTAAAAACTGGGAGCTCTATAAAGTAAGACAGAGGTCACCAAGTCGAAGCACCAATTAAACGGAGTTGGACTGTTAGTTGCTTTGCACAACACAGATGTTCGCCGTAGGCTTTAAAACGTTATTCTTAATTTTCATTTTTTCATTACCAAGGCGGTGTTAACGACAGTCGTTCGCGACACGCATGTCGTATAATGCCTCCGAATAAACTGCAAATGTTTCCTT
Organism: Spirometra erinaceieuropaei; assembly: GCA_902702965.1. Classification (NCBI taxonomy): domain Eukaryota; kingdom Metazoa; phylum Platyhelminthes; class Cestoda; order Diphyllobothriidea; family Diphyllobothriidae; genus Spirometra; species Spirometra erinaceieuropaei. The sequence continues at coordinate 206,326 of CACRXP010000696.1, read as the reverse complement.
TTTTCAGTGAATGTAATTCGGCATGCTCAAAATACCCTAACGGGGACAGCCGAGAGTTCCGTCGGAAACCCTTAAAATAATTATAGCATCAACATGCGTGCAAAACGCTTGTGATGTGGACGACTGGCTGACTTCGGGCTTGAGCGTGTCCCATCTTGAAGGTTGCAGGTAATTCCACTACCCGTGTACTTACATATTTAAAATCCGAGGACAACCCTAAGGTAATTAATAGGGGATTTAAAGTTTTGCGTACTTTCCACGCTTTCGCATCGAAGCTGAGACACTAAATTTGTCGAAGTCGTCCTGGATGGGTGTCACAATGTTGGTCTACCAAAGAATCTTAATACGCAGGCCCATATATAATTTAACTTTTTGCTTCCGCCCTTCAACGGACAACTTAATTTTTCAAGAGCCGCGTCTAACTGTGCCAAAGATACAAAAAACCACAAGCTTCGACCTCTACTAACACGAAACCTGATTTCAACGTCACTTTGTGTTCATGGTAACTGCTCATATTACTTTGCATGAATATCTTTAGGCGACCTCAAAACTTATTAGGAAGCGCATCCCCAGTGTCACCTTTTCTTGCTGGGGAACCACGCTGTCTGCAGGCTGACTGTGGTCGCAGACGCAAAACACATGATCGAAACAATCAAAATCGAAACAACCTCTCTCTCTTCCTCCTCCCCCGCCTTGTCGCCCCATTCGCCAGATTGGTTGGTTGAGTCCGCTCCCTCTGGCAGCCTGGAATGTTCGTTCTATTTTCGACAATCCGAGGAGCAACCAATTGGAACGGAGGACGGCGCTGGTGGCTTGGGAACTGGCGGGATTGAAGGCGGACATCGCTGCAACCAGCGGGACCTGGTTCTCCGAGCAATGCTAACTGGAGGAGGCGGGTGCAGGCTACACCTTCTTCTGGAGCGGTCGCCTCAAGGCAGAACGACAGGACGATGTTGTCACCTTTGCCATCCGGGACGACATCGTGGGACGACTGCCCAGTCTGCCGCAGGGCATAAACGGTCGCCAGATAATCCCTTAACTGTCTCTCCGGGGAGGAAAATTCTCCACCATCATCGGCGTCTGCGCTGCCCCGAGGCCGGCCCCCACGCCGCAAGGGATAAATTTTACGAGGGCATGCACGCCCTCCTGTCGATGGCGGATAATTTGATAGTCCTTGGTGACTTCAACCTCCGCGTCGGCACAGACCACGCTGCTTGGAGAGGAGTGCCGGGTACCCATTGTCTCAACGGCTCTAATTACAATGGCCTGCTGCTTCTACGAACCTGCGCAGAACACAGGCTCATCCTGACCAACAACAACTTCCGCCTCCCGATGCGAGAGAAGGCAACCTGGATGCAACCTCGGTCGCGACAGTGGCACCAGCTGGGCTATGTCCTCGTCCGGAGGTGGGCCCAACGGGACGCTGGTGACAAAGGAGATCGCGGGTGACGACGGGTGGACCGACCATCGCCTCTTCATCTCGAATTTGTGGATTCGCCCACAGCCTTAAGTTTGGCGACCCGAGGTAAAGGAAATATTGCCTTGTTGTCTTTGTCTGCTCACCATCTCCATTTCAGCAACGAGCTAACTTAACGGCTAACAAATCGTACGGAAGCCGTTGTCGCCGCCACCGACGAGAACGCCGCGGTGGAGGACCGCTGGTGTCAGCGGCGGGACACAGTCCAGTCGACGACGCTGGCCGTCCGCGGTCACGCACGCCGCCAACATCAGGACTGGCTCGATAACAATGACGTCGCCATCAGCAATCTGCTCGCCGAGAGGAACCGCTGGCAGAAAGTCTACGCTGACCGCCACACCGACGACAACGGAGCCCCTGTATACCGCAGTGGTCGCCCTGTACAACAGCGGCTGCGCGAGGTGCAGGACGCTTGGAGGACTCGCAAGTCCGAGAAGATCCAGGGGCACGCGGACCGCAACGAATGGAAGAACTTCTTCTCCGCGATCAAAGCCGTCTACGGTCCGCCGACCAAAGGTACTGCACATCTTCTCAGCACCGACGGTATTATCCTACTCACTGAGAAGACACAAAATATACAGCGACGAGCCTAGTACTTCAGAGGCGTCCTCAACCGCCCCCTAACCATCTTCGACGTCGCTGTAGCGACATTTAAGTCCGTTTTGTTTTAATCAGTTACAATACGCTTTTTAATGAACTTGACACAACTCTGAACGAGACAAAGAACTAGCACGTGCATTTTTACCTGCTGACGACTTTGTTCTTATTTACTAGTTTGTAACTGTTTGGATACTTCTATCTTCGTTTCCCGGATAGCCTACATACTGTGCCCAACTAATGGGTTTATCACTTACACCGCTATCACCCGTCTGCCTCAATTGGAGACCAATGTCGACCCCGACCTCTCGCCCTCTCCCCACGAAAACATCAGGGTCGTGCAAAAGTTCTACAACGAGAAAGCGCCCAGATCGGACGCGATCCCTGATGAGATCTACAAGCACGGTGGCCACCACCTTACGGATCATTTGACGGTGCTCTTCCAGGAGATGTGGCGTCAAAGAGAAGTCCCCCAGGATTTCAAGGACGCCGCAATCGTGAATCACTATAAACGGAAAGGTAACAGCCAGCTCTGCGACAAGCACCAAGGAACCTTTCTGCTGAACATCGTCGGGAATATCTTCGCTCGCATCCTCCTCAATCGTCTGAACAATCATCTGGAACAGGGTCTCCTGCCGGAAAGCCAGTGAGGCTTCCGTCGTCATCGCGGCACCACGGATATGATCTTCGCTGCCCGTCAACTTCAGGAGAAGTGTCAGGAGATGCGGAGCCACCTGTACTCTACCTTTGTGGACCTGACGAAAGGTCTTCATCTCGGTACGGAACAGAAGATGCGCAAGGCCGTCATCCTCACGACGTTGCAATTTGGAGCAGTGACCTGGATGTGTACATGAAGTAGGCACGCTGACTCAACCACTTCAGCCTCAGTTGTCTTCGGCAAATACTGAAGTTGAGGGGGCAGGACCGGATCCCAGACACGGACGTACTGGAGCGGACGGGAATTGTCGGCGGCTACGCTATGCTGAGACAAATACAACTACGCTGGAGCGGCCACCTCGTACGGATAGACGACGAGAGGCTACCCAAATGATTCTTCCATGGTGATGTCGCGACGTGTTCCCGCCGACTAAGAGATCACATCCGGCGCTTCAATGCGCCTGGAGCACCAATCTACACTCGCCGCATACGCCTCCACTGTCTACATTGCACTCGCACATTTATTTACCACGTGGGTCTATTAGGCCACATGTGTATTCACGAAAACCTGCGGTCGACAACCGATGGCCGCACCAAACCATCACATCCTCCCCTACCAGCATCTCACCGCACATCAACATTACCCATTGCAAGCACCTAACTGCCACCTCCCACGCAAGTGGAAAGTGTGCGTATCGGCTCCTTATTCATGCGGTTCGCTTGCCGCATGTATAGTCGCAATCTAAGACGAAGACAGTATGTCGAGCGTCGTGGCTCGGAAGGCAGCCGAGTGACGCCCCATTTCTTCAAATGGGGCTGGTGGTCTGTGACAGGTAAGGGTGCATGGATGATGAGTTGATCTCCACCGACTGAAAAAATTATCCGCCGAATGACGGACTGCAGAGTAAACAGCCCTCCCCTCGAGTTGAGACCCGGCAGCGAGACTAAAGACAACGAATTTCCATCACTACGGAAGGTTAGTTCGGTGGATCCGGTACCAAGAAATCGTAGGAGTTGTTCTGAATGCAAAAAGAGAGTGATAGCCTTTTTTCTGAATAGACAACAGTTTTAGGGAATGTCTGCGTTCCTGGGTGACTTATTCCAGGTAGCAATTATGTTATCAGAAAAAAGCTCACAATATTACCTGCACTTGTCAGAGGATAAAATTTGAGCTCGTGGTTACTGTTGTGCCGAGGGTATTTAAGATGCTTAAAAGTGGTCACGAAATAACAATATGACAGTTTTCTACCTACATTTTAGAAATTTCCCCTTTTTTAATCGGTGAAACTGCAAAGAACCAAGGTCTTTAAGTCCATAATGTGTACAGTATGTCTCATTTCGGTGTTCCAGAGTTAAAATTCTCTTGGTGAAAGGATACTGGACGGATCCTATTTTTATTGGTTCACCATCGCACAGAGCCTAAATCAAAATGAACAGTATTCCAGGCCAGGTCTGTGCAGCTCTAATAGAAACGATTGTCTAATTTGTTTGTATTCAAGTCTGGGGGATTCATCTGGTCATCGTATATGCGCTGAAGACTACCAGAGCACAACACTCAGAAAAATTGTGCCCCTTGGATTTCGATACACCGAGATGCTTAACAACTCCCCGTACACTTATATGGTGATCATCAAGGCTTTGTTAAGGTCGATGGTAGCCACCAAAACCATAGCTGAGCACCTTTTCCAAGAAAGGGAAAGACGTCATGTGCAGCATCGCAGAGCAAAAGCCTGAGTGTCCTTTTCCAAGATTTCGAGCAAGGCACCACGAGCTGCCGACTTCAGTCAGTCAGTGTATTTGAGGGAAATAGGCTTACGCCTGTGAACTCCTGATTTGTACATAAAAATCGATAAAATAAGCAAAAATGTGAAGAAATTACAGCATTGAGTGAATGCAGACATTGATTCACATAGGTCACGGCTACAAAGCCACATAGTTCACTTGTTGCTGCAGCATATGACTGCCAAGCCGACACTTAAATGTCTCCACAGATTGAGACATAACGATCATCTCGGGCAGGCAATTCCACGGTTCCACGACACGGTTGGAGAACAAATACGTTCTCACATTCATTCTACCTTGGGGCACACGTAGTTTGAAGGGATGTTCCGGAGTTTAGTTGTAGTGGCGAGTTGGAAAAAGCCGTCGTACCGAAGGGCGCAGTCTAAGCCATGCAATATAAGGAAAGTTTGTATCAAGTCTCCGCGCAGCTGCCTATAATTCGGAAGATAGAGATTCAGGTTAGTTAGGCGGATCTCGTATGGCCGTGCACCTTGACCTCTTAATAATTTTGTGGCTCACCTCTGCACCCTTACGAGTAGACTGTAATCCTGCTGCGTCCACGGACTCCAGGCCTGAATTGCATATTCGAGATGCGCCTTACAAACGTGCCGAAGACTTGGAAGAAGCAGTCTTCATCGAAAACTGCGAATGCCCGCTTGATGACATATACCATTGAAGTTGCGGCCTTAGCCGCCTTACAACATTGTGTAGAAGGCTTTAGGCCGTCTGCAATCCAGACTCCGTGATCTTTCTGCGTTTCCGCTTCTGGAAGTGGCATTCCGTTCAGATGGTATTGCCGCGTACTAGGGGTCTGATTTTCGAGGCGCAGTATGGTACATTTGTTCAAATTGAAGGAAAAGAGCCATCTGCGGAATCACTCGTCCAATCGGCAAAGATTTTCTTGGAAGTTTATCTCATTGGCAGCATTCTGGGCGGCTTTCCAGATCTTTATTTCATCCGCAAACAAGGCACTAGCACAGGCCAACCCATCTACACAATCATTAATGAACAAGAGAAAGAGGGTCGGTCCGAGCACTCAGACTTGCGGGACTCCACTCTCTATGAATATGTGCCTTGATTGCTGTTATTCTACGCAGAAAATGTGGGGACGGCCGACGAGGAAATTCCCGATCGATTTGAGAATTTTGCCGCCGATGCCCAAGACTCTCAACTTGTACAGGAGACGCTGGTGCGGAAAACTTTCGAACGCCTTCCGGAAATCAATATAGGCCACATTCACAGCGTGTGTTGCATCAGGTGCTCTTATAAACTTTGCATTGTGTATAGCAAGTACGTTAAAAATGATCTTTCCCTACGAAAACCGTATTGCGCATTGGACAAGAGGTTGTTGGTTTCCAAATAAGTCATCAACTCCTTCTTGATGGTTTTATCCACCACTTTGCACCAGATTTATGTGAGACTGACGAGTCTGTAGTTCATCGCAAGAGCACGGCTACCGCTTTTGTAAAGGGGTGTAATGTGGGCCATTTTCCAGTCTGTGGGAAGGATTCCAGCATCAAACGATTTCTGGCACAAAAAGGATAGTGGTTTAGCCAGCTGACGGGCAAGCTCAAAGAGCAGCTTTGCTGGGATCTCATTCGAACCGGGAGATTTACATTGCTTCAAGCTTTTTGTATTTGTAGGCGACTTTCAAACCACCGGCGTACATAAGAGGCCTGCTATTCCGGAATAAACCTGGAAAATCATTGACAAATTGTAAAATAATAGCGGACCAAACACACTACCCTCAACAGATCATTTTTTCACGAATGCGGGGTTGGTGATAACATTAGATATCTCAGCCCGTTGTGTGCGAGAGCCCCGATTATAAGCTATAAAATTCAAAAGTTTACCACTTATTTTGAAAGAGAAACGGTTTAAGAGAAGGAGAGAATATTTAACAGGATCAAAAGCCCTGGTGATATCTAAATAAACTGCTTGAAGTTTACAACCTTTTCCTAGACGTATGATACAATCAAAGAAAGAGGGCTGCCAGGGGTCACATGATCGAGTTTTTGTAGACTTCAAGTTGTGCTCCACTCACTAGACTATAATCTGTCAAACGACGCATTGTCTTATATTTCATAAAAATTCCCCAAATTTTTGAAGATGGCCAGGTGTTTACTAACCGAAAGTTGTTAAATAATGTCGGACATCTTTTCTTCAGTCAAGACAGAGTGTGTGATTACTTCCACGAACTGGGATCGGTTTCGCTTTCGATAACGAGACTAAATATCATACAGAGGGCAAACGGGAAAATCTCATTTACGTCAACCTTAAAATGCAATCAGGGACACTATCCGGACCAAAGCTTTGGGACTGACGAAACCGCCGCATGGCAACGGTTACGTCCCACAGGATAAAACTTATAATCTAGAGGGCAGCTCCGATTGAAGTCTTAGTGTCCGGAGGCGGAGCAATCGAATGTTCAATAGGAGTTTTGGACAAGAAAGCGCTATAACTATCAACAATCATCTTAGCATCTACCATAAGATTTCAGAGAGCGTCTCGGAAAATGAGATGTTGCGTTGTTTTAAGAGATCTTATTTTACGAGAATAACATTTTTCGACACTTAAAGAGCTCCTTTCGTTGAAGTCATACTCTCCGGATAACCACTTTTTGGACAGCATCCAAGGTCGTTCAAAATGCGGCGGAGCAATTACAGAACTGAAATGTCTTCCGGCGTGTGGAAAAGGCGAGAGAGTCCTCGCAGTTTACAATAAAATGTTAAGGGAGAATAAATATCGTTGGTCATATTAAGCATCTGCCTATGAAGAACAAAATGAGGTATCAGTGTGCTCAGAAATCGTATAGTTTAACTGTACAAATATTTTAATCATAATATTGGAAGAAATCAATCCGCTCGTAAGAGTTAATATGTAACAGTAATTCCTCCGAATGAAATGATCGGAAATAGAACTAAAGGTTATATATTGGGTAAAACTGCCATCAGCTTCTATTTCTGGTGTAGAAACAATTGTGTCATGGTCAGAACCCCCCACCCCTAAGGGACCATGAGATGACATTAACGAAGGAAGGCAACCTCTGCTGAAAATGAATCAAGTGTGTTTGATCGCTGAGTCGGAAAACCGAGAGTCTAATCTCACATGAAGACAAATATGGCTTCGGGAGGTTCCAAACTTTCTAGGGCCTGAAGGTGGAAATCAACAAATCTTAGACACATCGAAGTCACACGCAAAAATCTGATTTGAAAATTTAAATCGCCCGCGATATGAAGTGTCTACGAGAGGAAAAGCTCAAAACGCGCATTGGAATTGAGTGGGCAAAGGAAACAACCAACGAACAAAAAGTGTTTGATTTTACAGCTGCTCAAGGCCTGTGTCTACCTCTTATCACAAAAGACGTAGAAGTCTAGTAGCAGAAATAAAGGCACATGCACAGCAAAGATGCAAGTTCCCTCACCGCGGCTGTATTTATGGTTATTTCGAATGGAAGTGTAGCCTGCGATGGTCAGTGTGCAGTCAGCAACGGATTTTTTTGTCCAAGTCCCATTTACTAGAACAGTGGTTGGACAGTGCATGAACACTGAAGTCTGAAACGAAGACCTCTTGTTCAACAAGGACATGACATATAGAACAAATAATTTAGGAGAACGAATTTTTCCGAGGGAAAGAAGCTGAGCCACACGGAGGTTTTCTCTACATTGAAAATAGAAACAAGATGTTCCCGAATGATCCTGAAGAACAATTATGTGGCATTGAAAATAACCGATATGAGTATACATGTATATGTCTATGCAGTGGAGTTAATGTATAAGGAACTAGAGTTATACTGAAGGCTAGATGATTTGCACAGGAAACGCATAAGTAGGAAGCATTCACAGATCCCAGACAACGTGACGCGAGACCAGGTGAGATTCAGGAAAGGAACGAACATTTGTGAAAGATTCAAGTGCAGACAAGGCATGGGAGGGAGGGTAGGTAGACTGGGTTATGCACTGATTCAGGTGGTGCATGCAAACAATTCACAGCGAAAATATTGGAAAAATACGTAAATTGAAAAAACGAACGTGGCTTAGGTACAGGCAGTAATATTACTACGGTAATACATTGTTGGCGCGGAACGCTAAGGCGACATCGGTCGGGTGACATTATAATGTGTAGTGGCATACTGATTCAGCTTACGCTTAAAAGTCTCGAGTGATGTGGGTATGACGATATCTGCAAGGAGAGCATTCCAGACTTCAACCTCTCGGCCGGAACCAGTCACACGCAATTGGAATAAATAACCTCGTAGGTCCGCTCCGGTTTCCAACTCAAAGAAGTCGCCAGGTAAAAGACAGCAGTCCTGACCACGCATGATACAGCATGTTTTTATCAGGTCACCTCTCAGCTGTCTGTAACTGGGAAGAATGAGATCAGGATTAGGTAAGCGTGTTTGGTATGGTGGTGAGCCCTGTCCACTAACGAGTTTGGTTGCACATCTTTGAACTGTTTCGAGGATGCTGAGGTCTTTAGTGGTCAAGGGTTTCTAGGCTTGTATAGCGAACTTCAACCGTTGCCAAACAAGCGCCCGAAGGGCTTTGGCAAAGTAGTCTTCATTGAAGGTAGAGAAGGCCCACTTCACAAGGTACAGGGCCGACATCGCTGGCTTGGCTACCTTTGAGCAGCGCAGCGATGGTTTAGGTGAGGTCGTAGTCCACACACTCAGGCCCTTATGGACGCCTGCCTCCTGTAATGGTCTACATTTTGGGGTATAAACTCTGCGGTTCGGAGATCGGACTCCACCAACTCGCAAAATTTTGCCCTTAGTAACGTAAAGAGGCAAAGGCCAGTCCGATGACAATTTCTAATGCTGATTCAGGTTTGTTTGTAAACAATATTGGCAAACTCAGTTTGGATGACGCTCCACAACTTAACATCGCCAGCGAACATGGCAACGTAACAATCCAATTTACTGCCTCAGTTGCTAACGTATATGATGAACAAGGTAGGACCTAGAATGAAGCCCTGAGGAATAACGCTTCAACCGCTACCTCCGTCGACCGCCTGTCACTGACATCGTAAATTTGAAAGTAGCCGATTAAGAAGTTTTGAATCCACCTCAGATGATTATCCCTAATTCCTATTCGGCTGAGATTGTACACGAGTCGTTAATGCGTTATCAAATGTTTTCTTAAAATCGAGATAGACCACATGCACTCCACTTTCTCCACCAACTGCTCGAGTGCAACACTCTAAACAGTAGAGCAGGTTTTTCATGCGGGACCTGCTCCTACGGGATCTTTACTGGGCGTCACATAGCAGCCCGTTTGTGCACAACCGTCCAAAATTCTTAGACTCGAGATAAGTTGAAATTCATTTATAACTGAAATATTTGACATATTTCTGCGTCGATTTTGTGTCGATTTTTTTAGCTGTCGAAAATAACACATAAATCCATTACACTCTCTCCAGTTAACCATGATTGATGTTACGTTTGCTGTCGACAAAGTAGATCTTTCGGCCATCGTCCGTTTACAGAAGTTCATCGAGAAACATGAACATATTTTTACGATTCTGGATTCACTAACAGACTCAAATAGATTCACGAACAACCTAACGAGCCTACCACAAATTGAATCGATTATTCACTTAGTTTCGTCAGAAGTCGCGGATAGATCGAAACGCAGGCTCAATTTAATTATCCGTAATATACCCTACACCGTTAATACGACGCCATCAATTCAAAATTTTATACATTCGTGTGGCCTAAATATCAGAGTAGCTAACACTAAAAGACTTCACTCCAGAAGCAAAAACAAACCCGTCTTAGTAACATTCTACTCACAGGCGGAAGCTGAGTTTGTCCTACAAAATCCCGAAGTAAACAGAAATCTGCGGAACCTAAACTCGTTTATAGGTCCAGATTTGACACCTATGCAAAGACGTAAACTTCGGGAAAAAGACACCAGCTACAAATACGATAATCAGCACTCCGGTCCCTCAACTGAACCTTTAGCCACTACTTCTACTTCTAACACTAATAAAAAGAAATACACAGGCCAGCGTAAACCAAATGATAAACCCACAGCCCCCGCAGAAGGACCTCCAGCAAGTACGTCTGACTCTAGTTCTCATGATAAAAAACGCGCAACTGCAAAAGTATTTAGGACTGCTGGTCAGAAACAAACGAGGGAGGCACAACCAAATAACAACGTTCAACCAGAACAGAACGATGATGCAGAACCCGGACCGAGTCATGTGACACCGTTAGATAGCAGTATAAGTTTTACTACATCCCCCAAGACCGATCAGTCAGTACTAGAAAACGACTATCAAACAAGACACATAAACCAAAAGGCCTTACTAAGCACACCAACACAACCAAAACGCCCTAGGTATGTTGACATAACAAATAAAAGCCCACCAAACTCTAACCAAAAACAAACAAGCTTCTATAACCGCATCTCGACTCCCCAAAATCCACCTGCATGGCATAGGAATAAGCCAAATCACTCTAGCATTCCAAACTCCTTACCACCTAATTGCAACCCTACAAATTACTTTGGCTTTTACACCTCCCCAACTGAAACTCCATTTAGGTACAATTACAACCTACTTAACGCACCTCCCCCTATGTACCCTCAGTCCATACACACTAGCCCATGCACTCACACTACGCCATACGCATCACCATATCCTCCAAGAATCACACACCTACCTCCATTTAGTCCATCACTCACTCAAAGTACCCCTAGAAATCCTTTTTTTCACCACAGCCCACCTCTTCCATATCCGACATCCTAAAGATAGCTCCTATAAATTCCAGATCGATTCTCAACAAAATATCCCAACTTAGAACTTTTGTTGAAATATATAACCCCGATGTAATTTGCATTACAGAAACATGGGCAACTGCACTTATATCGAATGCTTCACTATATGTCCCAAATTATAATTTCTATCGACAGGACCGTGTTAATAAACGAGGCGGAGGTTGTCTTATCTACATCAAAACTAGCATTGAGCAAAGTGGTATTGATGTCCCAACCGAAACCTTTGCTGGAGAAGCGTGTTTTGCCACAATAAAATCTCATGCCCAAGAAAACATACTAGTCGGATGTCTCTACTCCCCTCCAGAATGTAGTAGTGATGACACAAGCCTCAACCTCTTAATAAGCAATATAGCTGACACAAAAACGGAATATAAGATAATTGCAGGCGACCTAAACCGTCCAGAAATAGACTGGGTCGAATTATCAGCACCTACCAGACACGAAGAATTCTTGTCTTCAATTATCTTTAATAACTGGACACAAATAGTTGACAAACCCAACCGAGGAAACAATATACTAGACGTTATTTTCACCAACGAAATCTGGTCCCTCTATATGCACTACGACTGCGCAACCTTTGAAAGTGACCACAAAGCAGTAATATCAACACTCCCCTTAAACGCACAACTAGCACCCCATTTTAGTAACACCCGCCTAAACCCAAAAAAACTTGACGAGGACTCCATGAACAACTATATTAGATCATTGGACTGGAGCCCATATCTTCTTACAACATCCCCTATGGAAGCAGTTAACCTATTATACTCTGTCCTATTTGTAATTCGAGATACCTTTATAGACGAAAGACTCCCGTATAAGAAATCACCAATTCCGAACTTCCTTTCAACTAAAATAAAAAAGTTACAAAAACAGCTACGTGACCCCTCTGTGAGTTATTTTTCCACACTTCGACGAATTAGGGAAATTCACGACCTAGTCACGAAAATAGAAACACAAAAGACCATAGCAGCAGAACATCGGACACTAGAATCCGCCGAACGAACAGCTCAGATGTTTCAGAAACTAGTGAGTAATCATCGAAAGTCAGGACCACGAACTATTATTAATGAATTAGGGCAAGTTATAACCAATGATAAACAAATAGTAAACTTATTCAACAGATACTTCTCAGCTAACTACACAGTCGAAGAGGGAACCATCCCCCAAGCGACCGAGATGACTGAACGCATCCTTAGTGAGATCCATTTTAGTGAAGAAACTGTTAAAGTAGCCATCAAACAACTAGCAAACACCAAATCCTATGGGACAGACAAAATCCCACCATGTATTCTGAAGCATATGACATATGCTCCAATACTCCTATCTAAGTTATTCACCCTACTCCAGTCAAATGCAATTTTTCCGGACATGTGGAAATACTCGACCATTGCGCCCATATTTAAAAGCGGCAACCGACCTCATACCCAAAACTATCGTGGTGTTCACCGAACACTGGCTATAGCTAAAATCCTCGAGAAAATAGTATATAACCAATTGCTAGACCATCTCATGAACGCCAACCTCATTCCCTCCTCTCAACATGCATTTTTGCCCAAAAAGTCATGCCAGTCCTGCCACCTTACTTTTTTGGAATTCGTTTCCAGCAATAGAGATGATAGAAACACAGTAGCTTCAATATACTTCGATCTTAGAAAGGCCTTTGACAAAGTCCCCCATAAAAGACTACTGATAAAGCTAAAAAGTCATGGAATTAGGCCACCCCTTCTCGATTTTCTTAAATCTTATCTTCAAAACCGATACCAGGTGGTGCAAATTCGAAACGTCGTTTCAGAACCATCCCCTTTTACCAGTGGAGTACTTCAAGGCACTATCCTAGGCCCCCTTCTATTTCTTATATATATTCACGACTTATCGTCCATATCTGTCTCAGCTAAGACGTTTTTATATGCGGACGACCTTAAAATTGCATATGCATATAACGGGAATACAGTAGCCAATATTCATAGAACAATTGAAACTGATCTCAGAAAACTCAGCGAATGGAGTAGTCAGTGGTAGATGCCCTTTTCACCCGACAAATGCCATCTCCTGATATTTGGCCCACAAAAACTTCCCCCCATAATATTCGAGGATAATGAAATAACGGAGGCCCAATCGGTAAAAGATTTAGGTCTCAGCTATACAAATACCCTTGATTTATCTCCCCACGTCCAACAAATATCACCGAAAGCCACTCGCCTGTGTGGATTCATATGTAAAAATTTCACCTTAAGTGCACTAAGAATACAACTGTTCAAAATGTATGTTTTACCTCTCCTAGATTACTGTTCAATTTTCTTCGGCATAATGCCCTCAGACGGCCGAAAGAAACTAAAAGGCATTCAGAGACGTTTTACTAGATCTTTGTCTAGAAGTGATGGCATCCAGGGTTCATACTTAGAACTATATCATAAATACGGTCTCCGACCACTCTGGATCAGAAGGCTTCAAAATGGTCTAAACTTCCTATTCAAGGTCACCCACGATCAAGATATTCTCAAAATGAATGTACTTACCAACCAAAACGCCCCTAGAAACACCAGAAATAGCGAGGATATTATAAGGATTCCCAAATTCACAAAGTCCCAACGGTCAAATTTCTACACCATAAGATATACGACTATCTGGAATTCTCTTCCAAGTTCTATCCAGAAAAGTCGAACCCTAATCGAATTTAAAATAAAAACTAAGAAATTCCTTTCAAATAACAATACACGTTTATTTTTTAATAAGATAGGACATTTTTCAAATCAATTCTTTGATATTGAATTTGGTCCAAAAGGGTTCTGATGCCAACCGATTGAAAAATACCGGAACATAGCACTAAAAATAATCAAATTTATAAAAGATACCATCATTGATAAACATAGGACAGATAAATCAGATAAATCAGAGCCATTGCTCTGGAAATGACGCCTGATATTATATGTGTAACAGAATCTTGGACACATTCTCTAATTCCTGACTCTGCCCTTCTCATAGATGACTTCGATTTTTACCGCCAAGACCGCACGACTAGGCGTGGGGGTGGTTGTCTTCTTTATCTTAAATCCTACCTAAAGCACTCTCCCTATTACTTGGGTGTTTCCTCATTCACGGGAAACTTCTGCTTTGCATCTGTTATTCTCTCGCCACAAAGAAAGGCAATTATTGGCTGTATCTACAATCCCCCAAATTCTTTAGCCAGTGATGATTCTCAACTTTGTGAAATCTTTAAATTAATTTCGGAAGCTGCTTTCGATGATAAAATAATCACTGGGGATTTTAACCTTCCTGAAATTGACTGGGTTTCCAATAGCTGCCCACCCAGATTCCAGCCCTTTCAAGATATTGTCAATTTTTCTAATTGGTCCGAACTGGTGCGCTCTCCAACAAGAGATAATCACATTTTAGATCTAATCTTTACCAATGACATTGCTCCTCTTTCTGTTGTTTTAAAAAAGGACCTCTTTGACAGTGACCACGTATTAATTCATTGTTGCTTACCGCTTGCCTTTTCAAAAAAGACAAGCGCCGTTCGGACTTACATGAACTACGACTGCGTAGATAGCGAGTTAATAAATAACTATATGAGATCCTTGGATTGGTGTGACTTCCTCACTTGTAGCGATGCAACCATTCTTCGTGATGTCATGTCCAATGTTTCCAAGGACATTCTAGAGTTTGTGCCGCGTAGATATCTCAAGCCTAATTCTTCAGATTCCCTTGTTCCTCATTTTCTTCAGAACAGACTAAAAAAGTTGAGGCGACAATTGCGTGACCTATCCACTAGTTCCTTATCAGTTCATCTTAGAATCCCAGAGGTATTTGAGATGGCCTCAAGGATGCGCCAAGCGCGCGACAGGCAAAGAGAATCAATTGCTCTCAGTGATTCGAACCCTGGCAAATCCGTCGCTAACATCTTCCGTCATCGGTCCTCCTCTAAGCGTGTTCATGAACTTCCACCCATGCTAAATGATAACAAAGTCTTCCTCACCGATGAGACTGACAAGAAGGAGTTGTTTAGTGCTTTCTTTGCAAAACACCTTGCTACCGAGTCCGATCCGGTCCCTTTCTTTCGATCACTTTCAGATAGGACACTTAGTACAATTGATGTCTCCTCAGATCTCATTAAGAAACACATAAGCCGTTTGAAATACTCACACTGCTCAGGAACGGGATTCCGAATTCGATTATTAAACAAGCGTCAGACCTTCCCATATTGCTTAGTCATTTATTCTCGGTTTATATTTCAAAAGGATTCTTTCCTGAAACATGGAAAACGTCAATTATCATTCCCGTTTTCAAGTCAGGATCTCGGTCCGATGTTAATAACTATCGGGGCGTGCACAAAACGCCGTCTCTAGCAAAGGTCAAGGTCAAGGCGCGCAGCTCAATTTCAAAGATAAGTGAAGCTCTGCATTTATCTGGATATTCTTAAGTAATTAATGCCTGTTTTTTACTTGAGTCCGTTTTAAAAGTCGCCTTTCTATATAAGGTAAATTTTTT
>CACRXP010000696.1:158188-181939 GCA_902702965.1 Spirometra erinaceieuropaei | reverse complement strand
GGGAGCACCGATAGCTCAAGCGCGCCAACCAATGACTGTGATAAATCGATAAACCCGCTGACCAATCAGGTGACGAGATAGCCCTATCGCGAGATTTCCGCTATAACAGTGCATCAGGTAGCTATTCAATGCTACTAGGGAGTCACCTACTTCTGTAGATGTAGTGCAAAATAGACCAATATCATCGGATTGTTCGCCTTCGTTTCCATATATATGACTTTCCTTGTGACATTTAAACACCCGATTCAACTTCCATCTTCATAAATCATGGCTTCGAAAGCTACCAAGCGTCTTGTCAGCTTGGCACGAGGTGATCGGATGATGGTGCGCCTATCCGGGCAATGTATTTGGCAACCGGTCACACCTCCCGGATTGAAATTGTCACCCGCTGCGACTTACCACCGTAGTTCGCTGGTTGATTCATTTGCCTGAGTCTGCTTCACCGGGTTCGAACACTAGCCACCCACTCCTATTCGCCACATCCTCCCCAATTTCTATGATGATGATGATGATGATGATGATGATGATGATGATGATGATGATGATGATGATGATGATGATGATGATGATGATGATGATGACGTGGAAAATATTTGAAGCGACAAATGGCCTAAGGGCCTTCTAGTCGCTGCATTCTAGAGAAACCACCCATTGTCCTCGTCGCTTTGACTGATTTCCCTTCGTAACTATGCTCGTTCCTTTGCGTTCGTCTCTCTCATATCCCTGATGTCTCATTTTGTTGCCTAAGCGCTCTGATCGTTGTCGTTTTTTTGCCCCCCGCCCACTAATGGCTTCCACAGACACTGGCCCAGAAGTCCGCAATGATGGATTTGGAGCAGCTTACTTTTGGGTTTTTGAAGAAAATTAACCGATTTTTGGTCACTTGAATACCCACAGCTTTCTGAAGATTGGGAAACCTTCAAAAAATAAGGGTTGAAAAAAGCGAGGAGTGGATGATTTGTGCAAGTAAGAAATGCAAGCACGACTGCGCGTCGCCCGGCTAGCTCAGTCGGTAGAGCACGAGACTCTTAATCTCGGGGTCGTGGGTTCGAGCCCCACGTTGGGCGTGCATTTTTGTCGACTGACACCTCTGTTACGCTCGCGCGGCACACCTACATGCGGGCTATCTAGACGCCTGCGCCCTGCGACCGATACCGCCTCCAGTCTTCTTGTGTTTCTATTGACAACGGGCCCAAGTGGGCGAGGAAGAGTGCGGATTCAGCACAGCTCTACTATCACTCGTAAGTTGCTGTCACCGCGTCCACCCTCCCTAGTAGAGATCCCATACCAGTGCGGCAGCGAGTGGCTGTAGACAGTCACGATAGGCACGGCCGATCAATAGCGGCTTTTCCACGTATGGAAACGACGGCGAAAAGTCGCGATACCACGCTATACGGCATTGGTAACCCCCAGCGTGCAAACTTTCCGTCAGATTTCAGTTCAGTAACAATTTTTATAAGACTCGGAGCCGAATCTAATCAGAGGCTTAGAATATTTTGATTAAAATATGCCCTGCCAGCACCAACCGTGGTCGGCTAGAGGGGATATACTATATCCCCGCGGTATACCACGGGGCTGTGGCGGGGTAATTCAGCGGCAAGGCCCCATCTGGCCCCGCCGCCGAAAAATGTGCGCGGAAACGCTAGGTTTTCGTCGTTTATGCCCCCTCACGAAAATGATACCCCCGCGCATTGCTGTAAAACCCCTCGATGTGGTATTTTGAATTCTCAAGCTCTGGTTAACATCGCCGCCGTATCCATCCGTAATTGTCATGTGACAATTGCGGATGTATTTGCACATACATCGACCAGAGAATGCACCCTCCCGTATTCCGTTGGTCGAACCCCTTTCGAACGAAGGCAGCGTTGACTTGATGAATGCAGACGAAAGCCACCCACTACCAAAGCGCCCCAAAAATTTGATACTCCCATTTATTTCTACCAATGCAAGTGTATACTACAGTGCATTCCGCGGTGTATACGGCACCACATGAGCGACACCTGTACGAACTCAGCAGAACAGGTATTAGGGGTCATCTCCTGAGGTGGATTGACATTTTCCAAATGGATCGCTCCCAGGTTGTACGCGTTAGGGACTAGCAGTCGGCGGAGGTTACGGTTGAAATTGATGCTACCCAAGACTCGTTGCTTGGTCCTACTCATTTACTTATGCACGTCAATTATCGCATAAATCAAGTAGATTTTAAAGCCGCCGAGTTTGCTGATGATATTAAACTTCCAGGCGCCATCCGAAGTAAAGCCTTCGACGGACGATTTCGGAAGATATGACGCTCCTCCAAGGTCGGCTCAATAGTTTTTTGGAACCTATTGAGGCAATTGAAATGCTCAAAGCCCTGCGTCTTAGAAAACGGGCAAACAGTCAGCAGAACCAACACGCTCCCGACCCTCGAAAGTTGTACTGGCCTGTAAGAAACAAGGCAGGGTGATTCTGTCCCTGCGCTTCATGATGAAGGCCTCCAACCCACGCGTTTTTCACTCAGACTACTCAAAAGCAAGTAGGCTGAAACTTCGAATTCTAGTCTTAGAACCGAAAAAGAGGCCTAGCGAAGGAGAACGCAATTTTGTTATCTGCAACAACCAAGTCAGGCAGCGCCCACCACTTTTTCGTTGGACGAACCAGATCCAGATGACCACGCAGCCGAGATAGTAGGCGAGGTATCGAACCGCATTAAAACCAACCCTCCGGTAAATCGCAAACTCGGATTCATGTACATCAATGCGCGAATGATGTTTCCAAAACTAAGCGAGCTGAAGATCCATCGCTCTGATCTATCTCCGAATGTAATCTCATTAATAGAATATTTTTTGTCCCAACACATGGACGACTGTGAGTTAACTATGCCCTCACACCACTTATTTAGAAAAGATAAGCCAGGACGTCAAGGAAGAGGTGAACTCATAATCGTAACACATTAACTTATAGTTCCGAACGAAACAGTTACATTTGCGTGTACTTCTGAGGCAATTTTGCCGACTATTAAAGCACAGGGTTCCCCAAGCCTGACGTCCTGGTAGTCTACCGACCGCTGAGAAATAATTCCACGGCTGAGGCTCGTCTGATAGTGAACTAAGGAAGATTTACTATTTGGTCTGACGTCTTAATTATGGGCCCCTAGTACACCACTTATTGGCTGAGGTCCAGTTTACGCACTCGGTACAGACTAAGCTTTTGACCAACGTTTACTGGACATGACGCTCAAGTTACTCCACACTTAGCATGTCTTGTTTCCGATGAGGATGTGTAAAGTGCAACCGTCGGAATATCCGGATCTGGTGCTCAAAAAATCGTCGGAGAGCATTGGTGTGGTGCACTGCCATCTTCTATTGGTCGGTATGACCATGTCGTACTGATATGGGCCAGTATATTTTAAGGGTAATAGGCAATGCCTTTGAAAACCCTATTGAAAACGATACATACAATATCAAACGTTATACAAACATGGTACTAAAATTTTGTCAGTAACACATGCATTTAACATAATATTGCCGTTAAGAATGCGGGCCCTAAACTCGAGAGCACTTAGTTGTAGGTGAAAATGGTAAAATGAGATAACAATTATCCGCATTAGCGGTAGGTGTACGCAAGGCGTTGGTTTGGTATAACAGAGCTTTTCTGCACATTTAAGCGGTATTTTTCGAACAAATATACATATTCTCTTTATTTAAATGCCTTCGTGGAATCGGCCATTATCACGTCCTTTGGAAGCCCGTTCCAGGCACCTACGAATCGCTATGAAAAGCAATACCTGTAAACGTCCAGGTGGAATCAGGATCCTTGAAGTTTAAGAGAGTTTCCACGCAGGTTTTTTGTTGTGACAAAGGAGAAACAATCCTCGAGGTGTAGGGCACAGTCCCGGTTCCTAAAAATCCGGTACGTCTGTATGATATCCCCTCGGATCTGCCTGTACTTAAGAGGAAATGGGTTAAGCTCATCAAGTATTGGGAGCATTCAATCTTTTTCGTGTCCGAACAAGCCACAAGAGTCCTAAAAATATTTGGCGCGGGGAATTAGATTAAATGAAAGCTGAAATAAACAAAATGAACTGAGAATCAAATTTTCCCGGCGACATAGTCGAGGATTGGGACTCCTTCAGTGAGTCATTGTCCATTATTCTCAGAGGCCACTATCCGATTTTACAGAAGAGACTGAACAACAGACACCGATGGCTAACCCAAACCTTTAAAAAGTGAATAAGAAGCGGAGTTTGTGGAGTAAATTTCTCTTGGATGTGGACTCTTTGCCGATAAATGCATACAAGGCACAGCGAAACCTAGTTAAGCAAAAAACTAGCGATATTAGAATGCGCCTTTACGTTAGACCTGGCCTGGAATACTGTTCGTTTTTATTTAGCCTCATGCTTGCGGCTGAACAGAAGAAATTAGAATTCGTCCAACATTTTTTTCACGAAAAGTGTTTTAACACCAGAACGCCGGAATTTGACTTATGAAGAAGGCTACGGGCTTACAGTCCTTAGTCCCTTGTGATTTCGTCGATTATAAAAGAGACTGTTTTTATTGTTTAAGCTTTTAAACAGTCGTTGTTTTAACCCGCTTACTACTGTAAAATATCTTGACCACCTCCGACTTTATAGTCACCGGGAGATCTTTTTATTTCTTCCTCTGGTACGTAATGTTAAACATCGCCAGCCCTTTTCTGTGAACGCAATTGCAATTTAGAACAAGTTACCCAGGAATGTGAAAATTCTGCAAAATTATTCCATGTTTAAGGAAACCATTGCTCGTTTTTTGCATCCAGAAACACTCCTACAATTTTTGGATGCTGAATCCACCGAATTGATCTACCGTAGTGATGGAATCGTGGTTTCTGATCCCCCTGTCCGATCTCATCCCGTGAGAAATGGTGCTGACTCTACAGCCCGCAAAACTATGGACAATTTCTTCAGCTGACAGCGAGCAACTGTTCTTCCATGCACTCCGTTAGGTCCAGTCCCAATTTCATAGGAAGGAATAGAGGCTGAAAATCTCTGATGCAGGGTTAAATATTCCTTTTTGGACCGACGTCATTTCATGGGCAGCGGTTCTTCTCTCCTGAACCAACCAAACTATCCAAAAACACTATCGGCTATATTTATTCCAGGAGTCTTTTTTTCACTGTTGGACCGACCCGTGCCTTATATTTTTTGACAATGCCCTCAATTGGCACTAAATACAATTGTCATATTGTCAGTAGTCCTCGGGGCATGACAGGCTTTCGGGCAATGCCTACTGGAGCGAGCCGTAGAGAATTCGAAGTTATTCTATGGTTGCGGAGAGGGAGCACGCGGAGCGGAGATTCGATCCTCCCCCACCCCCTATTGTAAGCTAATGAAGACCTAGAGCCTAGTGAAGATGGAGAAAGGGTGGAGCACTTTTTGGCAATTTTTTAAAGTTCATATTTACGAGGGAAAACGAATTTATCTCTCCCGACTGCGACGTAGTGGAAAGTCCAACGATTGAAGCTGCTTCTTTCACCGAAACAATTGCTCACATAGCACTTTTGATGCTAAACGAGTTAAAATCACCCGGGCCGAATGAAATACCGCCTAAAATGCTGAATGAGCTCGCTGGAGAACTACCCAAACCACTGTCAATGTTCTTCCAAGAGTCATTCGAAGCAGGTTATTTACCCGCCGACTGAAACTTTGAAAGGTGGTAGCAAGGTCTTAGCAAACAGCTACGGACCAATCAGCCTCACCTCAAGCCGTTGCAAAGTTGTGGAAAAAAATAATCTAGCGAGGGGTAGTGAGCTCACTAGAACTACATAATCTGCTATGTGACGCCCAGTAAAGATCCCGTAGGAGCAGGTCCCGCATGAAAAACCTGCTCTACTGTTTAGTGTGTTGCACTCGAGCAGTTGGTGGAGAAAGTGGAGTGCATGTGGTCTATCTCGATTTTAAGAAAACATTTGATAACGCATTAACGACTCGTGTACAATCTCAGCCGAATAGGAATTAGGGATAATCATCTGAGGTGGATTCAAAACTTCTTAATCGGCTACTTTCAAATTTACGATGTCAGTGACAGGCGGTCGACGGAGGTAGCGGTTGAAGCGTTATTCCTCAGGGCTTCATTCTAGGTCCTACCTTGTTCATCATATACGTTAGCAACTGAGGCAGTAAATTGGATTGTTACGTTGCCATGTTCGCTGGCGATGTTAAGTTGTGGAGCGTCATCCAAACTGAGTTTGCCAATATTGTTTACAAACAAACCTGAATCAGCATTAGAAATTGTCATCGGACTGGCCTTTGCCTCTTTACGTTACTAAGGGCAAAATTTTGCGAGTTGGTGGAGTCCGATCTCCGAACCGCAGAGTTTATACCCCAAAATGTAGACCATTACAGGAGGCAGGCGTCCATAAGGGCCTGAGTGTGTGGACTACGACCTCACCTAAACCATCGCTGCGCTGCTCAAAGGTAGCCAAGCCAGCGATGTCGGCCCTGTACCTTGTGAAGTGGGCCTTCTCTACCTTCAATGAAGACTACTTTGCCAAAGCCCTTCGGGCGCTTGTTTGGCAACGGTTGAAGTTCGCTATACAAGCCTAGAAACCCTTGACCACTAAAGACCTCAGCATCCTCGAAACAGTTCAAAGATGTGCAACCAAACTCGTTAGTGGACAGGGCTCACCACCATACCAAACACGCTTACCTAATCCTGATCTCATTCTTCCCAGTTACAGACAGCTGAGAGGTGACCTGATAAAAACATGCTGTATCATGCGTGGTCAGGACTGCTGTCTTTTACCTGGCGACTTCTTTGAGTTGGAAACCGGAGCGGACCTACGAGGTTATTTATTCCAATTGCGTGTGACTGGTTCCGGCCGAGAGGTTGAAGTCTGGAATGCTCTCCTTGCAGATATCGTCATACCCACATCACTCGAGACTTTTAAGCGTAAGCTGAATCAGTATGCCACTACACATTATAATGTCACCCGACCGATGTCGCCTTAGCGTTCCGCGCCAACAATGTATTACCGTAGTAATATTACTGCCTGTACCTAAGCCACGTTCGTTTTTTAAATTTACACGCTATCCATAATTCATTTTACGTGAATATTGACATCCACCTTGGCTCCTTTGTATAACTGCATTGGTATTAATTTTATGTAGTGCAATTTTTCCTACAATGCCTACAGTGCCGCGTTCTTTGTAGCGTCAGAATTTATATCGCTTGGGATATTTCATTTGTCCGTACAGTTTCGATTTTTCTTTCGTATCTATTGATGTTTCCTTTCTCAACGTTTGATATAGTTCCTTTCTTTCTAACATTCAGGTAGTTTAAATTTGCATCACCTACGTTTCTCCCATATACACTGGATCATGTTGAACTGATTCGAGCCTTTTTCCAATAACTGGCATTTGCTTTTCAATGTGAGCAACTGTAACGTTCTACGGGCCAGCAGAACCCGCTCTTTGTACTGCAGGGTCTAGTATCTGTGCGGAATTCTATTTCAGAGATTAGAGGCCCATAAGTATTCAGATGTGTGGATCACAACTTCACTTAATCTGTCGCTGCACTGCTCAAACGCAGCCAAGTCCGCGGTGTCAGTCGTGCGTGCTTCCACTACCTTCGATGAAGACCGCTTCACTAAAGACTTGTGAAATTTTATGCGACTACAACGGAGTTTGCCATTTAAGCCTGGAGGTTCAGGATCAATAAAAATCTCTGAATCCTCGAAGAGGTTTAAAGGCTTACAACCAAACTTGCAACTGGTCAGGGTTTACTACCCCATGAAACACGATTATCTAATCTCGATCATTAAGTTGGTTGTGGCTGTCTCAAAATTTCTTTTACCATGTTTGCCGCCAGCAGTTTTTTTCTCCTGAACACTCCAAACCATAAAAACCACCATCGACTATATTTTTATTCCTTTTTCACAGGAGTTTTTTCACTGCTGGCCGGATTTGGGCTTAACGTTTCCCTGACAATGCCTGTAAACTGGAATCAAATAAAATTATTATTATCATGAAGGCTAACGTGCAAATTTTACTGTTAGATGTGGTAATTGAGTGTGCAACCTCTCGATAAAAGTCGGTTGGTCGGTACATGCGAACATTCAGATATCGAATGGAGATTCGCCTAATCGGGGTTGCCAGGCAACTTATTTATCTAACAGTCGTTTAAACGAGCAGGGCAGTTCCGGTTGCGATTTTCATCATTCACATATCCAAAGGACTTTTTTATATTTTCCTACATAGAATAGAATAGGTTTATTGTAGCGCCCCTTGGGCACTGTCAGTCCCCTTTGACCACTTCTGACTCGAATACTATTAATCTTCTCAGCAGATTCTTACATATATTTCGCTCTTTTTAACCGTCAGCGAAGATTTCAGTTTGTTGGAATCTGCCGTTCTTTTTCCAGCGTACCCTTTTCACCGATCGCGCTACGGGATTCACTTATCACGTTGAACCTTGGGGATCTCTCTCTAGCCACGCCAGCGGCCGCACAGCGGCGCGTGATATAAACAAGATAGCATTACTGAAGTCACTCGATCGGAACGGGAAACGCTTACTTAGTAGGCAGAGACTGCCTATTAAAGACTGAATGACGTTCTAGAAGAATAGGCAGTCGGAGTTTGGGTAGTTACTCGTGCGACGATCAAATTCATCACATTCAGAAGATTTTCACAGGGGTAGGGACTGAAATCCAAGGAAGATCTGAATTATCTTGAATGCGAAAAGGGAGATGGAAGTCCGAAACTATTGGAACTTTAGTTAATGTAGATGACATCTTTTTGAGTAGAAAGTATTTGAATGTGTCGTACGTAAGGGCTTCCTAGCAAAATGTCTTTGGGCATTTTCAGTTTTAGGACGAGTAACCTCGTTCATTAAACCGACGGAGGGGTAGCAACATTGAAGTATGGGAAAAACAAACAGTCGATAAAATTTTGATTTATTTTTGGTAAGCTCGAATCTATGATAAACCACAAATTTGGGCAGCTTCAGTCGTAATTCTACATGTGTGCGGCAAGAGACATAAGTAGAAGTGTATTTTAAACCCAAGCTCTTGCTGTGGAACACTTTGTCATAAGGATGCCTCGAAGAAAAACTGGTTGGAGTAGCCTGTCAGATCTAAAACACACGTAGCGAAATGTGGAAGGACAGAAGTCCATAAAACGTGTTTAGCTCCATACAGAAAGAGCAAGTGAGATCGCATGGATTTATTCAAGGCAGTGTCCGGTCTTAGATTAAGAGAGGGCATAAACGGATTCGAGATCATTCGCATAAATGAAAGACTGGGAGTGTTTATTTCCCTATAAAATATCATTAAAGCAAAGCAAAAGTAACAGAGGATCTCACACAGTACCTTGGAGGACGTCGCTCACAATAGGGCTCCCAGTAGAAAATTAGGATCTCATTACAACATTTTTTCGATTAGATAAGTATGGCTTAGTAAAGTCAATAAGGAGACTGCGAATTCCTAGAGCCACCAGTCAAAGTAAGAGTCGTCTGTCGGGCACTTTTCCAAAGGCCTTACTAAGATCATAATAGATAACGACCACAGATGGGTGATCATCACGAAGAGAAGTGAGTAGATTCGGAAAAGTCACGACACGTTTCACACTAGCGATCAGGCAAAAAGCCACAATAGTTTTGATGGCAATCATCTTTTCAAAGAGTTTAGAGGAAGAGGGCGTTTCATGAACGTCTCCATAATTCTGAATATGAGAACGAGAGCAGGATTTGAATACTGAAATAATAACAGAAATTTTCCAATAATCAGGACCGGGTTTATCCTCCGAAATTTTAAAACTAGGGACATTAGAATGCGCCTTTTCAACATGTACGTTAGACCTGGTCTGGAATACTGTTCGTTTTCATTTAGCCTCATGCGTGCTACTGAGCGGAAGAAAATAGAATCCGTTCAACACTTTTTTACTAAGAGAATTTTAACCCCGGAACACCGACATTTGTCTTACCAAGAACGTTGCCGGCTTACAGGCCTCGATCCTTTATGGTTCCGTAGATTACAAAAGGGACTATTTTTGCTATTTAAACTCTTATATAATCACACATTTAACCCGCTCACCTCTTTAAGACATCATATCCACCCACGACGTAACAGTCACCGTGAGGTGTTCTTATTTCTGCCTCTGGCACGTACTGTTAAATATCGTCGGTTCTTTTCTGTAAATGCAATTGCTATTTGGAATAAACTACCCATGAGTGTGAAAACTCTGCAAAATTATCCTTTATTTAAGAGAACTATTACTCGATTTTTGCATTCAGAAAAGCTCCCACAAATTTTGGGTGCTGAATCTACTGATCGACTCTACCGTAGCGATGGCGTTTGTGGTCTCTGAACACTATGGCCGGTCTCACCAGCTGTTCCTCAACGCCTCTACTTTGACTATCCCCAACTTCATGAAAGGAATTTGACGTCCGATGATCTCCGATACCGTGCAACCCCCTCCCCCCCCCTTCTTGACGGTCGATATTCTACCACCGCCGACAGTTTTTTTCTCCTGAGCCCTCCAAACCACAAAAACCACCATCATCTATATTTTTATGCCTTAAGCTCAGGAGTTTTTTTTCACTGCTGGTCGGATTTGTGTTTAATCGCTTCCCTTGACAATGCCTGTAAACTGGCATTAAATTAAAATTTATTTAAAAAGCATTCTCGAGAAAGACTGGGAATAATTTTCTCCACATATGAAGAAAATCTTTTAACTGTTTAATGAGATAGTTTGGTTTGTTGTCAGTACCAAACGACTGCGAATTACTAAGACGACTAGTCTGTTTCTAAATACTTGAAAGGGTAAAAGTGATGATCGTGAGAAATGCGTCGGATGACGGAGAAATTGAGTGCATAGGGTCAGTTTCGAAGGTAAAATTGTTTGCAAATAATAAATTAAGTAACTATGCTTTGTCCGACTCCTTTGTACTGAAAGTATTTCTGCAACTGTGTAGAGGCTGTGTGGCCTGGAGGGACTTAAAGGACGAGCTGAGACAAAATACCGGAATAACAGATTTAGAACGATCTTAATCACTACAGATTAAAGGTTTCCTAATTCTATCTCGCGCGAGCTTCATTGTTTAAAACTTATTCGAATATTTATGCTATTCTTAAGTGAACCGGTAACGGGCCATGGATGGAAACTCCAGATGCCTTTGAAGCGTATTAAGTTTGCTTTTAGAAAGCGTGGGAAATTAGAAGGCTCCGAATTCGATCTAAACATCTTCAGTGAACTAAACCGAGAAGACCTTTTGTTGGGCACAGCAAGAAATCCTAAAAAACGTTGGACTTAAATATGCTGTACCGATATATAGAGTGCTTATTTAGTTATAGTTACAGTTACTGAGCCCTTGCTGACATTAGGAAAGTCAAGGTAGTTAAGTTTCCCCACTGGGTTCACGGAAGGGGGAACAAGAACACAACAGCTAATTAATGAAGTACTATTTTCCCGGAACAAATATGAAGAAAGCAAAGGCAACGGAACACTCAGAATCAATGTCTGATCATTTGTAAAAAGGTCACAATAAAAATTCATAATCAAGGGATGGATGCCATTAGAAAAAATTAAGCCCGACATACTGTTTTTTTCTAGTCGATGAGCGGACTGGAGTCTGGGTGTGGAAGTCAATTTCTGACAAATTAAAATCGACTACGACTATTTTGACCTCAAATGGAGCTTCTGCGATTTTTTCAGAGTTCACAGAAGTGGCAATTATTGCGGGAGTAACAAGGAAGAGCAAATTAGAGCTTTCCTATTTTGTGGGGGGATTATTGATACGAAATGGGGATTTCCAGAGAAGGGAGAAATATTCAGATCACAGGACGAAGTATGTACCAGCGAGGCTCTGGTATAAAGAAGCTAACTATTGCCACGATTTCAAATGCGGTCTTGTCAGTGTCGACGGAGATTTTTTTAGATTAGAGTGAGCCCTAAATTCTGCAATGAACAAAAGATCCGGGCCAACATTGAGGGCTTCAGTACATAGCCTGGGAATTTTTTGCATAATAAAAATAATTGTTTTAATGTCAGTTTACAGGCATTGCCAGGGAAAGATTAAGCAAAAATCCAGCCAGCAGTAAAAAAAAACTCCCGGTAAAGAAATAAAGAAAATGGCGGTTTTGTATAGCTTGGTAGGTTCAGAAAAAAACTGCTGTCCACGAAATGACGACGGTCAACAGAGGGAAGGGTAGCGCTGCATCGGATATTTTCAGTCGCAATTTCTTTACATGAAGTTGGGACTGGACCGAACAGAAGCACTGAAGAATAAATGTTACTGTTGGCTTAAGAAATTGTCCCTCGGGAGACCGGCCATGGCGATCAGAGACCACGAAAGCCATCGCCACGATACATTCGATCGGTGGATTCAGCATCCAAAGTTTGTGGAAATGTTTCTGAATGCTAAAAACGAATTTTAGTTCTATTAAGCAAGGAATAATGTTTCAGGATTTTCATATTTCTGGGTAATTTGTCCCAATTAGCAATTGTGTTCACAGAAAAGAACCGACGCTAAATAATCTCGCGCTGAGGAAATAATCCCCTTTACATACATTTCCTTCCTCAGCAGTTCAAACGACGGGTACAGGAAATCTTCTGTACACTTAAACAAGAACAAAATGGTTACTTCGGTCAAGAGGCGTGTGAGAACCCAATCAGAAAATGCGACTATCGTCTCTACTAATTATGAGGTTCAAACAGCTTGACCACTGTCCATCGCGAACCCGCGTACATTGCATTTATCCGGAAATTCTTAAGCAACTAATGCCTGTTTTTTACTTGAGCCCCTTTTAAACGTCGCCTTTCAATACAAGATATAATTTTTCCCAGTTTTATTTGACGGTCTTGCAAAATAGTCGTATTTTGTAAAAAACCTTTGTAGTGACTCCTTTCCCTACTATCTCTTTCTATTTTTCGTAGCTAAATAACAGTTGCACTTGCTATTAAGTGCGATTTTCCGTACGTTGGCAACGTGTTGACCCTTCTTCTGTCACGAAAAAACATTTCCTGTCTGTAATGCCCCGCAGAGCACGTGCTAAACGGCGAAAGCTTGCGGCCTCCCCACCGTCTCTGGGTGCTAAAATCGTGACCGAAGACATAGCAGGTGCCAGCGTATGTTCTTCGCCGTCCGCAGATCTGATTAACTCACAAAACCCTTTTGTACATTTAGAACCTCTTGACCCTTCAGTCGTCCAAAAATACGCCTCTGCAAGTCGTAGCAGGCCATCAGCCGGCGAAATAGTTGACCAGTTGATTTATGGCAACATAAACAGCACTTCTGAAAAAGTAATTGAACAAGCTTTTAAACTTATTGGGGTAATAAGTTCGGAAACTGAGGAAAGGATTAAACGCAAGCATAATTTCGTACTGCGAAACATTCCGAGCCACCTATCTGCTATGGAGGGAGCGCATGTGTTCCTACAAAGTTGTGGCTTCAGTTTCAGTGTCGCACAAGCTAAGCGACTCCGCTCGCTTAGCCGTAATGCGCCGATACTAGTTACCCTTTTCTCCATGATTGAAGTCGATTTTCTCTTGTCGAGTAGGGAGATAACTAGAGACTTCTGCCGTAAATGGCGCTGCTCCGTTTCGCCAGACCTCACACCGCTGCAGCGAAGACTGAATAAATTAAATTCGGCAAAAACCAGCATCAAGATAATGACACCTACTGTCAGTCTGAATAAGTCCTCTACAACACCATCTGCGGCATTTGCACATCACGGCATAGTCAATTCCGTAGGGAATTCGACTACTTTTAATGCTGAGCTCTTTAAACACACCATCACGCCTGGTATAAACACGCCACTATCGACTCCCCCAGCAACCCCTAGTAAGCCTAAGCATGTGTCTAAGTCAAAGGCAAATCCAATTGCTGTCTCAGCCACTCGGACACCCAATAAATCCAGCACCATTATAAAATCGTTTCCTCCACAATCGGCTAACAGTGCCTCAAATACCCCGACTCAAAACGTAGCGGGTTCGCAACTGCCCCCCAGCCCTCATATCGACGTATTTAGGCCGAATATGCCGATTTTCCCGCCGTTTAATAGAACTCTTGCTCCAATGGAAACATTGCGTCCCCCACCCCCTAACTTGTTTCCTCCACGGCCGTTTTACCAATGTATTCCTCATGATAATGTCCATACTGAATCGGTTAATTCATCCGATCCTCAGTTTCGTTTCGGCGGGAATACGTTGCAGTATCTGGCCCGCGGATTTCCAGCTGAAAATAAGTTAGCTAACAATGGTTACCAGTTCACCTGCCCGTCATTCCCTCCCCCAAGTCCTACCCCTTTTCATCCACGTCAGAAGTTTTCGATGCCACAAAATTTTTTGCAAAACCGGATGGTTGCATCCGGACCGTCTGCTCCGTGGGCAGCCCAGAACTGGACAATGTAGCCCACCTCCCTCAGAAACAAACAGCCTTTCCCTTCAAACTTTTTGTTTTAAATGCCAGATCCTTGCTTAATAAGATGCCTTTGCTTCAGACTCTGGTGTTCGTCCATTGTCCAGATATTGTTTTAGTAACTGAGACGTGGGCATCA
The DNA here is from genome assembly GCA_902702965.1 of Spirometra erinaceieuropaei. Classification (NCBI taxonomy): domain Eukaryota; kingdom Metazoa; phylum Platyhelminthes; class Cestoda; order Diphyllobothriidea; family Diphyllobothriidae; genus Spirometra; species Spirometra erinaceieuropaei. The sequence goes on along the minus strand of CACRXP010000696.1, from coordinate 167,428 downwards.
GCCTCCGTAGCTGACTCCGAACTCTCTCTTCTCGGCTATAATTGCATCCGAAATGATCGCCAAGATAGCCTTGGTGGGGGCAGCTGCGTTTACGTTAAGCAAACACTTACATTTTTGCCGTTGGACCTCCCGCATTTTTCCGCAGTAGAAGGCAGCTGCTGGCTCCAGGTTGCGCTAAAAATAAGTTCTCCTTACTCGTTGGCTGCGTCTATCGCCCTCCCAACGCCAACGACAATTTTGATCGTTTATTTTCACAAGCATTTCATGCTGCGGCCGACTCAAGCTTTAAGTATCAATTGATTGCGGGTGTCTTTAATCTTCCCGAAGTCCGCTGGTCTCCGCCTTCGGGCCCAAGAAGGTTCGAAGACTTTCTTGTGTCTGTGGATGTTGGGATGTGGAATCAGGTTGTCGATTTTCCTACCCGAGGCTCAAGCATACTTGACTTAATTTTCTGTAGAGGCTGCTTGCCATCGTCAGTGTCATCCCTAGGCCCACTGGGGGGCTCAGACCATGACATAGTTGTTTCAACGTTGGAATTCGAGGCTGACAAAACGTCTTCCCCAAAGTATAGCTTTTTCCGCAATTTCCGACCAACTCGCTCAACCGAATTATTAACACACCTTAATTCCTACGACTGGACTGATTTCTTCCTTAGTTCGGATGTAAATGTTTGCACTGCAAATCTGTACGAAATTTTGGATCCGCTTATTTCTCGTTTTGTCCCCCGTAAGAAAATTATTTATGTTGGGGATGAGCTTTTCCTACCCTTACCCTTTCGTCACAGATTGCGCAGGCTTTATCGTCGTTTCCATCTTCAGAACGATGTTTCTGTCCTGCCCTTGATTCGTTATATTTTTGATCGAGCTAAGAGATTGTCTGAAGAGAAACAGCTAGCCGAAGAGGTCCAGTTTACTGAAAACCATTCGTTAAATGTCTCGAAACTTTTCTCTAGAAAATACGAACTCATAGAAAGACGCAGCATCCCATCCTCCGAGACGCTCTTGGAAATCCCATAGTTGATGTCCAGTTAACCGCTGATAGCTTCAATGATTTCCTGTCCAAAACGTTTATTGAAGACTCGACCGTTCCGCTTCCGACCATCCAGGCATTGACCGGGGCATTTCTAGAAACTATAACTTTCACTCTGTGGGATGTGACCGTTGCGATTCGGCGTTTTCGTCAATCTTATAGTCCAGGCCCTGATGGTGTCCCAGTAAGCATTTTAAAAGCCGATGCAAACACAATCTTTCCATCCCTCTTATGCAAGATATTTAATCTTGCTCTTGAAACTGAAACCTATCCTACCTTGTGGAAGGAATCACACATTCTGCCCATTCCTAAGCACGGCAAATCTACGTCATTTGATGACTTTCGGCCAATAAACACCCTCCCCGCAGTTTCGAAGATCTTAGAGACATTGATCAAAGATAAAATGATGTGTCACTTAACAGTGAATAACCTACTGAGTGCTGCTCAGCATGGATTCCTCAAAGCTCGATCTTGTGACACCTGTCAACTCTCTTTCTTTGACTATGTTCTCCAATCTAGGGACCATGTTTTGCACTTTACACTGTATATTTCGATTTCACTAAGGCTTTTGATCGTATTGACCACGCTCTTCTTCTCTTGAAACTGACCTCTTTCGGAATAGGTGGCAAACTTTTGAATTTTATATCCTCTCACCTGGACACTCGTACACAACGAGTTAAGATTTCCAATACTATCTCCAACCCCACACGTGTGAGGAGTGGAGCCATTCAGGGTAGTGTATTCGGCCCGCTTTTATTTTGCCTTTTCGTTAATGATGTACCCGATTTATTTCAGAATGGTAAGTCTTTCATGTATGCCGATGATCTTAAATTTGCATATCGATATAAGCCGGCAGATCGTGACATCGTGCTTGAGCTCCTAAAGAGCGATCTACAGGCTTTCGCCCAGTGGTGCCGCACATGGCGCCTTTCTCTTTCTTGGCATAAGTGCTCAGTCACGGTGGTTGGCGACGACCACCAACCTCATCTAAATATTGAAGGTCACTCCATAAATGTGCCAGGGGTTATAAAGGATTTGGGCATATCATACTCCAAGAGTCTCAATCTATTGGAGCACTCTGCATTGATAGTCTCCAAAGCACGCAGAACGACCGGGTTTATCCTCCGGAACTTTAAAACTAGGGACATTAGAATGCGCCTTTACAACATGTACGTTAGACCTGGTCTGGAATACTATTCGTTTTCATTTAGCCTCATGCGTGCTACTGAGCGGAAGAAAATAGAATCCGTTCAACACTTTTTTACCAAGCGAATTTTAGCCGCGGAACACCGACATTTGTCTTACCAAGAACGTTGCCGGCTTACAGGCCTCGATCCTTTATGGTTCCGTAGATTACAAAAGGGACTATTTTTGCTATTTAAACTCTTATATAATCACACATTTAACCCGCTCACCTCTTTAAGACATCATATCCACCCACGACGTAACAGTCACCGTGAGGTGTTCTTATTTCTGCCTCTGGCACGTACTGTTAAATATCGTCGGTTCTTTTCTGTAAATGCAATTGCTATTTGGAATAAACTACCCATGAGTGTGAAAACTCTGCAAAATTATCCTTTATTTAAGAGAACTATTACTCGATTTTTGCATTCAGAAAAGCTCCCACAAATTTTGGGTGCTGAATCTACTGATCGACTCTACCGTAGCGATGGCGTTTGTGGTCTCTGAACACTATGGCCGGTCTCACCAGCTGTTCCTCAACGCCTCTACTTTGACTATCCCCAACTTCATGAAAGGAATTTGACGTCCGATGATCTCCGATACCGTGCAACCCCCTCCCCCCCCCTTCTTGACGGTCGATATTCTACCACCGCCGACAGTTTTTTTCTCCTGAGCCCTCCAAACCACAAAAACCACCATCATCTATATTTTTATGCCTTAAGCTCAGGAGTTTTTTTTCACTGCTGGTCGGATTTGTGTTTAATCGCTTCCCTTGACAATGCCTGTAAACTGGCATTTAATAAATTAAATTAAATTATTTTTTGTGTTGGGAAAGGAACTCATCTGTGTCTCACTTAAGAAATTTCTGGTCGAGTGGGGTTTTGACTGCGTTCAGTGCATAAATCCCCACTCAGTGTCCGGAGAGTTGAAATCTCCAAGTACTATTACGTGTTTGCCACGACAAATCAATCCTAGCTCAGTGACGAATGCATCGTCCGCACCATCCTGCTGCCCCAGAGGTCTGTACATCAAAGTTATATGGAGATTCGATTGGTTTGAAACTCTCAAGTAACAGCTTTATGGTAAGTCACTAACATACCTTGGTAAGTCAAAATGCGACTGCTCAGCCGTGCTGCCCTCTGTTTGCTTTTGTTGTGACCAGGCGGTGTGAATGTGTAGCATGTGAGCTACACGTTAAATCGGATCGTAATTTAAAGGAAGAAGACGGAAGGACCAGAGTGAGGGGTTTATTTTGCACAGAACCCGAAGTTATCCTCTCGGGCGGCAGTGCCCACTGGCGAAGCCAAGGCTGATGCTGACTGCGTCCAGCCAGGCCTGAGAGTCCCTGAGAAAGTCATGGAAGCCGCTTTTTTAGGCTCGTGGACCAAGCTCAAGTTGTCTCCAATCGGTGTGTGTTGCATTTGCGAGGGATGGTGTCCCAGTGGCTTGTTTTGCTGGTTGCAGGGGGGTAGCGCGTTCAAGTGGCGCATGGGTGGCCGCGACGCTGTGGGGACGCAGGTATGCCCGAGCTGTCGGTCGTGTGACTTCAGGTCGGCGCGCCTGCAGCGGCTCACTGCAAAGTCGTGAATGACCTTGAAGCAACGAGGTCTTAAACAATGACGCCAGACAGGTCATGGTGGCTGGCCGCCACACTTTCTACTGGCCATTCTCTGTTTCTATTTTCTTCAAATGCGGCAGAACGTTTCTCATTGTTTCGCGTTAGTTCCTTCTCAGCGGGATTGTAGTGGTACAGGTAGGCCGTCAGTGGGTGTCTAAGAAGCTGCCGATCTTTCATACTCTGGCAGTTTGTCCCTAACCTGATCTACTTTCAGATTTTTCTTCGGAGCCTTGGTTGTTAGTCCATCCTCGAGAATCGTACGGCTTCTTGTAGATAAACGCCGGCACATCTACCTTTTCGGACGCCGTATAATTAGTGAGGATTCAGTTTCAGTTTATTTGAGGGAAATATAGATGTTGAACCTTTGAACTCCCTATTTGTTATAAGGAAGCGAACTATATCAAAAATTTGAAAATGGAGACATCAAACATCTACAGAGTTTCTTCAGACTGGCAAAGTTTTCGAAACCAAACAGATAAACGAATTGTTCCAAGAGTAAAAATCATTAACGTTACTAAATGTGCTGTGCAGTAGTCTATGTACGGTCGGTGCTATCTCAGTTTCTGAGGGAGACTAATTAAATGCCACCACACATTCAACAGACTTGGGACAATAATAAAAATAACAAACGTTACTGAAATACAGGCAGTAATACAACAACATTAACAAAGTGTTCGAACGAAATACTAGACGCCGCCAGTCAGGTGGCTTTACGACTTTTGGTGGTACACTGGTCCAACTTGCGCTTAAAAGCCTCGACGGAGATGGGCATGACGACATCTGCAGGCAGAGCATTCCAAGCCTCCACCACTCCGTTTGAAAAGAAGAACTACCGCATGTCCAGCCTGGCGCCAGTCACAAGTAGTTTAAGTGGATGACCTCGGAGGTTCGTTGTGGTCGCTAACCGAAAGAAATCAGCAGGTTCGATGCAGCAGTCCGGCCACGCATTATACGGAATGTTTGTATAAGGTCGCCTCTGAGCTGTCTGTAACTTAGTGGAAAGAGGCCGAGATTGGACAGTCGTGTTTCATAGGGTAGTGAATCCTGTCCACTTACGAGTTTGGCTGCCCGCCTTTGAACTTTCTCAAGGATACTGAGACCTTTAGAGGTCCAGGGTTTCCACACCTGAATAGCGAACCCTAGCTTTGGCCGTACAAAAGTCCGAAAGATCTTAACGAAGCAGTCCTCATGGAAGGTAGAGAAAGCTCTCTTGACATGATAAAGGACGGATATCGCGGACTTGGCTACCTTGGAGCAGTGGAGCGACGGTTTTATAGAAGCCGTTACCCACACACCCAAGTCTTTCTGGGCGTCTACTTCCAGCAGTGGTATGCCATTTAGATGGTTAACCTTCCGGCTCAGAGATCGGGTCCTGCCGACTCGCAAAATATTGCACTTAGTCCCATTAAACGGCTAGGCCAGTCCTGTGACAATTTCTGGAGTCGGGTCAGATCTGCCCGCAAGTGCTCTTCGTCAAATTCAGTTCGGATGACGCTCCAAAGTTTAACATCATCAGTGAACATGGCGACATCACAATTCAGTTCACTGATGCAGTCGTTGACGTATATAAAGAATTGGGTAGGGCCAAGAACGGAGCCTTGTGGAACACCGCTTTCAACCGCTACCTCCGCCGACTGCCTGTCACCGACGTGGACGATTTGAGAGCGACCAATCAAGAAGCTTTGCATCCATCTCAGGAGATTACCCCTTATGTCTGTTCGGCTTAATTTGTGCAGGAGACGCTGATGTGGTCTATAGTAGAATGCTTTCTTAAATTCGACGTAGACTGCGTGCACTGCATTGCCGCCATCGACTGCCCGGGTCCAGCGATCTAAACAATAAAGTAGATTTGTCACGCATGATCTGCCTCCACAAAGTCCGTGCTGGGCATCGCATAGCAGATTATGCTCTTCTAGGAAGTGCATTATTTCTCACTTAATTATTTTTCCATAATTTTCAGCAAGTTGAAGCAAGGCTTACTGGTCTGTAGTTGTTTGCTAAGACCTTGCTGCCGCCTTTATAAATTGGCGTGATCCGCGCGGATTTCCAATCAGCGGGCAAATAGCCTGCTTCGAACGAAGCTTCGAAGAGCATGGACAGCGGTTCAGATAGTTCTCCAGCAAGCTCCTTCAACAATTTGGGTGGTATGTCATCCGGTCCAGGTGATTTAGACTCATTCAGCGTCAGCATTTCTTTGCGAACAACAGCTTCGGCGAAAGAGACGTGCTCAATCGTTGGTTCATCCACTATGTCGCAGTCGGGAGGGAGAAATGCGCTTTCCTTCGTAAAGATGGACTTAAAAAATTGTGAAAGGTGCTCTGCCATTTCTCTGTCTTCCCTGAGTTCTAGGTCGTCACTAGTTTTCAATAACGGGATCGGGTCTTTGTTTCGTGTGCTTCTTCTTATATAACCATAGAATAACTTCGGATTTTCTGCAGCTCGATTCAGTAGGTCTTTCTCGAAAGTACGCCGCGTGCCGAGGATTCGCCTCCTAGCTAGGTTCCTCTGTGCTTTTTATGCATTTATCGACACATAGCTCCTACCCGAGAGGAATTTTCTCCATAACCTCCGCTTTTTATTCACTTCTTTCTTTAAAGCTTGTGTTAGCCACGGCGGCCTGCTGTTCAGTTTCTTCCGTGTAATAGGACAGCGGTCTCTGAGAAGAACGTGCAATAACCCACTTAACCAGTCCCAATCCTTGATTATGTCATCGGAAAAAGCTGATTCCCAGTTTATGGTGCGTAGTTCAGCTTTCATTTGGGCAAAGTTACCGTGCCAAATGTTCCTTCTAACCGTGGTGACTTCTTCGGGCGGAGAAAAAATGGAGTACTCCCACAACAGTACGACGTGGTCGCTTCGACCTAGGGGAGGTAGACATTGCATCTCATCAATGTTGTCCAGTGGCTTCGTAAGGAGCAGATCCAGACAATTTGACTGTTGTCCTTCGCGCAACCTCGTCGGAAAAGAGACGCACTGTGAGAAATAACCTGAGGGTCATGTCCAGCAAACGTCGATCGAAAGCATGGTCTGGACCAGATGCATAAGCTGAACTCCCGTCGATAGGAGGTGCGTTGAAGTCCCCCATGATTAAGACGTCGGACCGGATAGAGAATCTCTCCAGATCCTCAATCAGACGGGCGTCCGCCGTCGGATCATTTCTCGTGGTCGGTAGACCGTCAGGACCTCAAGGTTCGGTGAACCCGGTGCTTTTATAGTTAGCCAAATTGCCTCAGAAGTACACGAAAGTTTATCTGTTTTGTCTGAGACCATAAGCCCGTGTTTTACATACGCGAGTACGCCTCCGCCCTGATGCCCTGACCTGTCTCTTCTTCAGTAGAGCGCAGAAGCTGGAACAGGCTCCAAAAGGCGGATTTCGTACGGGAATTTTAACTCGGTGCGTGACGGGGTTTTGGTTATATGGCCGGGATAATGACTCCAAATGGGATAATTTAACTATTAAGAGACAAAATAATGAAAGTTGAGAAGCAAAACTGAGACAGACATGGAATTATCACGTCGCACCCAACGATCATAATGATTGCGCAGTACCACGTCGACGCTTGAGCGTAAATGAGGATTCTTTTGATGATTGTTTTATATTTTACTATCCGGACCCCGCCATGCGTTGTTTTGGCAGTGTCTGATGAAACGGAAAAGAAAGAATAGAGTAGGTGTGCATGTCTGACTAATGTAGTTAGTTGGTAGACATTTATGTTGTTTGCCGCTGGAATAGCTTGTTCGCTCAGCCAATCATGGTTGGTGCAATTAGTCTGAATATTGGGAAACACCTTTTCAATCAATTCTTCTTCTGAAAACTAAATTACCGAAGATATGAGGTCGTGAAAGGTGTCCCGAAGTCGGATCAACGGTACTGTTCCGTTCCCGATTGCCAGCAATTGGTGTGAGAATATCTCAGCTGATTGGTCGTTTTTCGGGTTGGACACGCATATTTGTAGTTAATGTTACCGTCTGGAATTGACACCACAAGGCGGAGCATTTCAGACAGGCATTTATTCCATCCGCTGTTGTCGATCGAGGAATTACAGGCGATGTTTAACCGAAGTCTCTTGCAAGCAGTAGCAATCGTCTCCAAATGTTCTACTGTTTCCGCACAAATCTTGCAATGATTGAGCAAGCGCCTCGAGCACATTTTGTGCACCATTGTACATTAATCCCAAACAATAAGTTTACATTTCTGCAGTACTTTTCCCATGCCCGATGCCTTGGGAATGTTGCACATAGGAGATTTCATGAATTCACGTTCAAAGGCAATTTCAAAGCAGAATGAGCAGTTTATCCGCCGTAGAGCACGGTCGCAGCTATTCCAGACGACGCAAGAGCAAGGTCATGTAATTTTTTGATTGAATTTCTGCCAGGATTAGCCTTAGTAGGAGCGTCTTGCCAGTTCCTCCTGGCGCATCTAAGAAGAAGGTTCCTCCAACCCCGTCATTGACAGCCCGCATTATTTGATCGTAAATGCCATCCTGCTCCAGTGTTAGCTGGGGAATGTTTGGCTGCAGGTGCCACAGAAGATCAACCGTGCTGTAGTTTAGCTGACAGCGCAAATCCACATCTAACGAAGCAGCAGCAGCAGCAGCAGCAGCAGCAGCAGCAGCAGCAGCAGCAGCAGCAGCAGCAGCAGCAGCAGCAGCAGCAGCAGCAGCAGCAGCAGCAGCAGCAGCAGCAGCAGCAGCAGCAGCAGCAGCAGCAGATCGGTTTGGTAATGGCACTCCCAGCTGACTGAGAACTGTGTTCCTTATTTCTATGTACACATCCTCAATCATTATTAACGCCTCGTTGTACATTTCTGTAGCCAAATCTACAGCTGAATTTTCTTTGCGTAGTCGGCGGAAGATATCTCTAGCCATGCACATGTACTATTTCTCCCAAAATTCTTTTGGAGTGGCAGGAAAGCAGGCAGTCAATATGATTGCAAACAATGCACAAATTTGATGCGGATGGGACGTGTTGCACGCGTCATTAGTGCATGCATACCAGTGTCGGTCGTTTTTCAATAAACTGAGAGCCTAATATACGCTGCGGAAAGTGGCATTTGTAACGCCGTTGACAATTCTCAATTGCTGGAAAGACGTTGACCGGCCACATTTACCAACAGCGTGCGAAGAAAGAAGCATTGCTACTTTTTACAATGCACGGTGCACCGTCTGCCTGTCGCAGTTCCTTTGAATATGCCGGGTTGTCCGCCGACTCACTCTCCTCGTTTTCGTCGTTCGAAAGATTTTCTATACGCATTCCATGTGTAATAGGTAGGCACTGTTTTCGCAAACGCGGGGGGAGGGGGTGTTGATACCTGCATCCAGTCATCACGCAAAAGAATCCCAGACGAAGTGGTGACAACTCCACCAATGTGGGTTGTGAGGCAAGTTCAAGTTTCGTCCAAGAGTTGCGTG
>CACRXP010000696.1:141404-152935 GCA_902702965.1 Spirometra erinaceieuropaei | reverse complement strand
GGTCAAGTGTCTGAAGGGGGACGGTGAACGCGGCCACCGGGGCGCACGTGAGTTTAAGCGGAAGTGGGTCAAGTGTCCACAGCAGGTGGCGTTGTTATGCCAGAAAAAATCCGGTTTTTTACACATCACAGGTGTACCATCTGCATAATCATGAAGGTAAGCATAAAAAATCCAGCCCTATGCGCTGGCTGTGTTTTTCCGAATTTGGGCGCAATCGGTGCAGTACTTTCGGAGATTACCTATAACACACAGAAGAAAATACCATGTGTCAAATATTTCCATAACCTGTGGCGGAGTGTTTTAATCAGTTGTGTATCGAGCGCCTTGCTTGGAAGGTTTGGGTTGATGCTTGTCTGTGCGATGACATAGTTACGTTTACTTTGTGCCGAATGATCTGTAGACGGCTCAGTTGCCGAACAATGACCTGCGTTCCAGTGGCAAACAAAAAGAAGCGGTCGCAGTTTGAGGTCCTAGTGCACCTGCACAGTTTAATGGCGGTCCCTTACGTCAACGCTGTAATATTTACGAAGATTCGACTTTTAAATGCAAGAAGTTCTAGACAGTACAGTCCAAGGTAAGCCTTATTAATAAGGTTATTTTTCCAGGGTTGCTGTGGTTAATCACGCTGTTCCGTGGAACAGTGTTCACACCTTTCGGTGTAGCATGAGAACTGACCCTGTGACAAACATTCTAGAAAACTGCAAAGTGAAGTTTTCAGTTCGAATGGTTTGTTCCAAAAATCATTATTTTGGAAAAAATTTGTGTATTTATAAACGTCCAAGTTCCTTTGGTAGAAGTCCCGAAATTTGATACCTTTGTCATGCTGCTCATTTGGTGCTAATTCCTTTGGCAGATCCCATGACCGCTGCAGCGTCCGTTGCAGTCGCATTTTTTCATTAAACAAAGCATTTGCCCTGATGGCGGGAATAATGACTTACACAATTGGTAGTGCCTATGACTTGCAAGAAAAACGTAAAACAACCATTTTTCACTCTTGAGATGACATGTTTCATGAAACCGCCTAGACTTAAGCTGCTAACGCCATCCTGCTTTTCTGTTTGTTGAATAACTCGTGTCTGGCGGGTCTATTCAGGTTTCCTCCCATGACAGCAATATCCTTCAATCATTTGTTCAGTTTTATTAGCAACTGGGATTTTGTAAACCCCCTTTGTTTATCGTCATTGGAATTTGCCTGTCCATCGGTTAGGCTGCAAGCATAAACTAAACAATCCGCAGCACTTTTTTTGCGAACATCTGAATACTTAACAAAAATGAAAATTTAGTCCTTCAAGTAAGCGTTCTGCACCTCTTCACCTTCAGGAGGCAAAGGGCGGAAAGTCATTTCACAAAATCGGCTATGTCACGGTTAACCTTTCCTGCTTCGCTGCCAGTGGAAACGTTCGCTGTCGCCGCCGTTATATTCTGGAGGGCTACGAGGAGAAGCGGAAGCGCCAGGATAATTCACTTCTCATGGTCTCCTTCACCTGCAGACAGGTTTTCGGAAATACTTGTTTTCGTGTGTAAGTAGCATAAATAACTGCTGTTATTTTGCTTGGGATGTTTATTTTAAACTTGTAACATTTTGCCGATCTCCAGAATAACTAATAGTTACTGGAGTTGATGCATTTTGCAATTTTGCGGTTAGACCTATCTTATCTACATATCTTATTCATCCCCAAGGGGACTAGTTTTTTTCTCTAAGTTATGCCGGAACTTTTCGTCCTAAACTCTTTCAGCATTAAGAGATACCACTTGCAAAACCTACGCCCACATTAAGGCCGGTTTCTGCCTTTTGACACTGACTGGGGACTTTCATAGATTATAATTTACTTGTGCTTCTGCCTGCCGATCCTATATGACAGGGTAACTGCGCCAAAAATTACCTCGATTCGATTGCGGTCGATTGGCGGCAGACTTCAGAGCGAAATGCGGCCACTTGCACGCCAGCCATGCAAAAATTAGATCGTAGGACCAGGGGTCCCCCGAAGGTAGGCTTTACTACTTCCATCCATATCGTTTGTTAACAACCCCATATCCAGTGCCGGGCTCGGGAGGGTTATAATTCCGGATGATATCTCCTTACTAGCGTTACAGCACATGCCTGTGACATCAATGTCGGGGATTGGGGGGGGGGAGGGGGGACGCAGTTAGGGAGTTATGTTTGTAACCACAGTTTTTCTGGAAAGCTCCATCGGCCGTATACTTTCAGGCAACGAATATAATCTGTGCACTGGCTATGATAACATCCTCGTATACCGGTAAATTGGTACCCGGACTCATGTCAAGCAAATATGACCAGAATGCGGACTCGCATAGTTAACCCGCGGGTCAAGCTTGTCTCCACTTTGAATACATTACAGAAAAGGTTCATCCAAGGTAGCGGACCGTTGTGCAATTATTTACCACACCGACAACACAGCTGCTAGCTAAAAGCCCGGACATGCGTGTTTCGCCGATCTTGTGCCTCTGTCTGACGCAGCTGCGAGGAGTTCGGCTAGTCAATGGGTCCCCCAGCCTTCTCCGTGTGTTTTCTGGTATACGAACTCCAGCTTCACCTTGCCTTGTTTAGTTTCCGAGGGAATTAATGCGCAGCTGCGTCACGCAGCGGCGCAACATCGGCGGAACACGAGTGTCTGGGCTTTTAGCTGGTACCTGTGTTGTCCGTATGGCAAACAATTACACAGTTGTATACTACCGGCCTATTGGTGGTTTGTGAATATTACGCGGTTATTCCGCAGTAGCTGATGAATTTCAGCTCAAATATTCACGCCAACTTTCGGACCGTGCCTGGAAGGGTCTGTTTTGAGAGATTTACTCCAAGTGCACTCATTAATTTCCTCGGAAGTTAAGCAAGGTAGCAGATCTTGCTCACTAGTTCAAGAGCCTCATTATCTAACGCAACTGTGCGTAAGTCACTGACTATACAGTCCGAGTCGATTACTGTAATTATGAAGGACCGCTTTGAAACTCCTTTCGGCCGCCTTCATACCTATCTTGGATGCAGTACCCTCCATTTCTACGCAGGAGCTCACCGCACCAAAAAGTCAATCGTTGTCACGATCCATAGTACACGGGTCTCTAACTACTGTTTCACCGTAGTGGCCCTCCAGTACGTGCTGAAGACCCGACTCTGGCGAATTTTATGGAGTTGCTGAGAAAACGCAACCTTGGCGGAGTTTTACCTGTCCTCAAAATTCGCACAGATTTGCGTCCCTGTCGGAGATAATGGACTCTAATCAACTAGTAGTAGTTTCGGGAGCACACAGGTGGAGTGTAATACGGGAGGCCAAATCCTTCAAACAGACTAAAATGGCCCACTCCTGACGGTGTCTTGCTAAGGGAAGATTGCAATTCAACTTGACCGTTGATTTTTTTGTCCGCTCTTTCCACTGCATGAGTAACTGATTTTGGGGATGGACTGCGAAGACGTTTTGAACTAACGTCGCGAAGACTTATACCACAGTAGTTTTTATGTAGGAGTCTGAACTCCCTCTGGCAGACCAGAGTAACAACAGCGTCACTACGTGGCTTCTTTTTCTCGAATTTGTGTCATGTAAACCGGCCAGTTAGTGTTGGCGAGCAGTACTTGCAAGTGTCCGTTAGAAGAAATCCCCACCGGATGCCTCGTTCCCCGATATTGCTGTCGGCCGAAGGGCCTCTTTGGCTGCAAGTCGCATCGTCATACTGAATGGAGGCTGATGCTACTGAGCCCACTAAGTTCACCAATTGGGAAAGCTGCCCCTTCCGCTGGACTGCTGTGTCAATCACTGCACCTTAATTGCCATTATACTGCTCTCTGTCATCCGCCACAGGAACATCTTGCCGATCTCCAGTTTTACTTGCCAACATTTTACACTCTAGGGCATTTTTCCCTCTCATATCGACCCAACTGTGAAAAACTCGGTGCCTCGGTGGGATTCGAACCCACGCTTTTGTACAGCAAACGCTCTAACCACTTGAGCTACGAGGCTGTACTAAAGCTCTCTCCTTACTGCTTGGGTTCGAATCCCACCGAGACGCCGAGTTTTTCACAGATGGGTCAATATGAATTATTCAAAATCTGCCAAAATATCTATGAACTTTCCCCTCTTTCATGACTACTATTGCCTTCTAGGTTACTCTGTAATTTCATAGATATTTCGTGTGACCATCCATCAGGAACTAAGAATCCCAAACATTTGACTCCGCACATTCTTGACTGACTATCAGTTATCGTCACCCGATGCTTTTATTCTACGCCACTCGTGTGGTTGTGGCACTTAAAACGGCCACTTAGTCTGATCATGCAAGTGAACTTTGGCCTTTAGACCATACGCAAACAATCATTTTGTGCACATGTCTCCACCGAAGTGCCTCCTGCACGGACAGAGCCTTTTCTGGTTTAGTTGATAGGACGAGCATGTCCCGCACTTGATTATTTACAATGCATTCACTTAATCCCTAGTTCGAGGGTGTACAATTACACGATGGTGCATAACTAACTAAAGTTCGATGTCGGTACCAGACATCGTCCTCCAATGTCCGTCTTTTCGGGCGATGGCTCTTTACGCATTCAAAGATGCTTAAACACGACTTATTCGGCAGGTTATTTCGCCGGGAGACTAAGGCAAGAAACTGTGGACATTGGCCGCCTGATTTCGATCCCTAACACTGGCCCACATGCTGTTAGTACATCTGACAGGTTTCTTCTGTGCAGAATGATATTACCGACAAAAACAAGGGAGACTGGAATGGCCATTTCTGGCTTATTAGCCGTCGTCAGCCAGCCATACCCAAGCCCGAAGTGTGGAACACCCGAGCCTCGAACTCGCGACCTGTTGGTTTAGAAGTCAACGCCTCTACTCACCGGGCAACGAGCCCGTTGCCCTGTCGGTTTTCGATCGGGAATATACAATGTAAGGGGGCGCTCACCGGCCCATTTTGGGTGGAGTATTCAGGAAGTACTTTTTCCAAGTCGTCCTTTAAGTTTGTCTGGTCTGTTTATGGCATGCAATGTTCTCCCGAGTAAAAGTACTCATAAGCTATACTTTATACCAACACCTGTGCTGAGCGGGCGACACTGAAATTTTCTGCAGTCATTTGGAAGGAGCTTCAGGGCACGCGCAGGCTCCTTCATTCCGGCAGAACCAAGGCAAAACACATACTATCGAACTCCGTAAATGGGACAACAGTCTACACCCAATCTTTAGGATATTATCGCACCAGTGTTACATGGAAATGGTCGTTCCATTCTGCTTTTTATCCGCAGCTTAGCGGCTAGAAATAGTATTAACCAGAAGATGGAAATTACTATTCCTGAATTGTTTGTCATCACTAGTTAGCTTGTTGGCCGATTGATTGCTGGTCTTTTCATGGGGCGTCTAGGCTAGTGCTGCAAGGCGAGACGGGAAGCCCTTGACTGATTTTCGCAATAAGGTTAGCCCAGCAGAGGCGAAATTTTAAGTATAGCGTTTCTTGACTGCCTGACGGTCAAAAGTAGGCCATGAACATCCATTCTCCTATATCTTGTCTTTATGGATATCACTGCTTAATCCTATAACGTCGTCTGTTCATATTTCGATATCTTCCTTCCTATCATAATTAGCTTTTTAGGTTTTGCATTGAAATATGAACGCCCGTATTACAGATAGACTTGCCTAAATTCCAGGAGGGGTTGGGGTTGGTTTTGACATGTGGTAAGGTCACGGGAATACGTACTCCCTGACATTTTGTACGACGGGGGCTTCATATTCCTGTCTTATATATGTATATATATAATGGTAGGGGCGCCTACCGATCGTTTTTACGGAACTCACTCGTTCCGTTGTGTCTTATGGACTCTCTCTCGAGCCCAACCAGCAGCCGCGCAGCGGCGCATGATATAGGCAGAATGATATTACCGGCAAAGACAAGGGAGCCTGGAATGGCCATTTCTGGCTTGTTAGCCGTGGTCAGCCATTCATACCCAATCCCGAAATGTGACACACCCGAGGCTCGAACTGGCGACCTGTTTGTTAGAAGTCCACGCCTTTAACCACTGAGCCACGAGCCCGTTGCCCGTATGACTGGCTGACGACGGCTAATTAGCCAGAAATGGACATTCCAGTCTCCCTTGTCTTTGTCGGTAATATCATTCTGCTTGTATACATATATATGCTTTTATATTTATTGGAAGATGTTTTTCTTCATGAATATCCGTACCCTACGTTAAATTCTACTGCCCATGTTGCAAGAGCCTCAATCGCGAGCCACACTAGAATCCCTCTAACTGATTATTCACAAATTTTTTCTGTTAGGCATATTTGACCTTCACCAGCTTTCGCCAGACGCGTGCTTGCTTTGAATAACAAGACAGAACCCTTATCCTGGGCGCTCTCCAATCGGTTAAGCCGTACAATTGTTACGGATGAACGCGGACACCAGCTTTTCTTCTTTTCTTCCATCCTTTTTCTCTGTCATCTTCATCACATGCCTTCCTTTTTCTCGCAAAAGTAAAATGCCCAAGTGTGTCCTCAGTAGGTTGATAAGTTCATACTGTCACTGGCTCCTAGAAGGGACGTCCGTTCTGGGTAGAAGTTAGGTATCCGGGCTTTTGCCGCTGTCAAAACGTGTATGTACAGTTTTTAACTCAACTACTGGTATATGTGTGGGATGATTCATGTACAGGTTGCTGAATTATTTTCAAAATGTTAGCGTTTTTAACTGTACATGGTGATAGATAGGACTGATTCTTTAACTATGACCCACTATTCAGAAATGACGATCTTTATACCCACCTCTATTGGATCGTTGGTGAAGTCTGTTTTTCATGTCAGCGGTTGATTTACTCTAGGGGTTTAGCGTCTAAGCAGTTTTTGACGACTCCACTTGCTATCAAATGTACGATTTCTTTTTTTTTTCGCTAAAATCTAGCTGTCCACTTCTGCATACTTTGCGAGCCCTCCAATAGAAGCTGCTAAGATTGTTTGTCACCTTTAAGGTATGTAAAAGTTAAAATGCATGAATAGTCTCCTTGCTAATAGAAGCGAAGAGACGAGTCCCAGGAAGCAGTCTTGAAGAAGAAGACACGATCGCTGGGACAAGAACTTTGTTAACCTGACGTTTCGGATTCCTGCTCGAACCCATCATCAGAGACAAAAGCAGATACGCGTGGTTAATGCACAAGGGGCTGCAGTATTTACAGGATGCAGTCGCCATGCTACCGCATACCTATGAATATTCACGGCTCCCCTCTTCATCAGGGATCGTTTCACTTGGTGTGCTGACTGTTTGATGGCCGATATTCGCGTCGTTAATTGCTGCAATTTCATCACGTGCGTTGGATGTTGGTGTGATGATTGCTCGACCATCTGATCCACCGGCCCTGGCGTTGGGAAGTGTTCACCTGTGCGCTTCCCGCGTAGCTAATTACTCCGCCTAGGCGAAGTCTCAGCACTAAGTATGAAAGGGGAAGGTCATTGCACTTGTTAATGGACTGGGGGCCAGTAAACCATGACTCAAGCAGCCTCCGGCTCACGTGGTTGTCACCTCTTGCGAGAATGTCGGCCTCGTCGAATTTGAATGTGTGGTCGGATCCCGTCGAATGAACCGCAACTTGAGAGCTGGCGTCATTTCTCCGCACCGCTGCAGCGTGTCCGGCCATTCGCGTTCCGGGCTGTTTTCCGGTCTCTCCGACGTAGTTACTGTGTCCGCAACTGCATCAGATCCGATAAACAACTCCAGACGTTTCTTGCCGTGGCAGCGGGTCCTTCGGTTTCATGACCTGACGCCTGATGGCTGCCTTTGTTAATGGACTGGGGCCAGCCTCTTTGTTTGTTACGCCTCACAATTGCGTTAGTTTAATCGACTTATCTGTCGACGGACTAATTTGTTATCGGTCATGGAAATTCGCCAGGCTGCGGTGCCAACACGGTCTCCGCCTCCGTCCAGCCTATGGTTAAAGCCCTAATTTCGAAGGCGACGGCGACGGGTGAGGCCATAGGGACGCCGGCCATGTCGTAATTCCGTTTTTACTTGCGCCCACATTGCGGATGACCGGACTGACTTCCGCTCACCACCGAAGGCATTACTGCCGCCGTAGGACTGCACGCCTGCCTATTTGTCAGGACTCTAGAGCCTGCTTATTCTGCTGCGCTGAAGATCGTTTCACTGCGTGCCCTACAGAGTGGCCGCAGTCGGGTACCCTGCAAGAAAATCAGTTTATAGTGGGGCAGACTTGCTCAGCATCTGCCGGATTCACCCATCGCCCACCTTGCTTCGACAGAAAGGCAATGTCAAGGCAGCTGGAGGTGAGTGTCGGCGTAGTAGCTAACAAAGCCAGATGGCCCGTCTACGCGTGCCACACACACGACCTGGTCGGGAGTCCACGTGCTAGGGGCAGTCTGAATCTCACATGAGTGAGAATGTCACAGAGGCCATATTAAGAAGGAAAAGCCATCCCAGCCTGACTCTCAGTTTTGAGAATGACTAAGTTATCTCCGCAGTTCCATTATCCACCATCGTAGCCACCCTATGTATCCAGCAGATAGGCTACCAGGCAAGCTGCGTCCCCCATGAGGTCTAATCTCGGCATAACACCAAGCACACTGGGGTCTTTTAACAGCTTCAGTGTCAAAAGAATTGTGTGGGATCGATTGTGAGGTAGGGGGTATTGGATACAAGTGTGCCGTCGACTGAATTGCTGGTCACACTCCACGTATGGTCACACAACAGTGACTTAAAAATTTTACATTTCGGCCCCCTCTAGACCCCCAGAAGACATGAGCAATTGCGTATCAAACCCACAGGCCACAGTGCCCTCCCTGCCCACCATGACCGAGGACGGCGTCACAATCTTCCACTTGTCCTCTACCTCTCCGCCTGCCTTCCTCACTGAACTGAGCCGTTTCTCGGAGAATGCCAATCGAAACACCGCGCCGACCTTGACTGCAATGGCATCAGATGCTGCTGCTGCTAGTTCCCCCTTTCTGCCGCATCATCTGTCGTCCTACGTCAACGACAGCAGTCTATCCAGACATCCGCGGCTGCGCGATCAAGTGGGCGAAACTGCGGCGGACTCCGAAGGCAACGAACAATGGCCGGAGGGGCAGGAGGAGAGCACGGAGACGACTGTTGTCGGCACCGCCGCCGCCGAGAGGACTAAACTCTGCCCTAGCTCACCTTCATCCCCGACCCTATCCCTGCTGTACGGAAACACCTCGAACAGCAACCTCGGCGTCACTGACTGGTCTCTACCCGCTGCCTTCCGCGGCCAGAAGAAGACCCGCCTCCCCTTCCTGACGGACGTCGCAGACACTACCAGGCCTGCCCATCCTAACTACACGAATTTGACCGCCCCTTCTTCTCCGGGTAGGCTGGGGTGTTCTTTTGCAACTTGCTTATTTTTTGCCCCCTCTATTGTCAAGTTGAGATTGCTGTAAGAGGAAATATTAAGGCGATTAGGGTAAAATCGAACTTAACTATTGTGTTGTTCATATCATGTCTCGGCGCTCCTGCTCTGGAAAAAACTACTTCGCCAGTCTGCTCTTGCTTAATGACTTAGAAGACTGCTTGCGAAGACTTGCTCATAGACGTAACGACTCGTAAGTGAGGAAGGTTTCGTAGTGGTCGTGCCTCCAGCACTCTTGCCACACCGAGTAGGAGCCGCACACAACCCTGCGCTGGTCGGTGATTCGCTGAAAGGACTTCATCCACAACACAGAGCCGGCGCGTGCCGGTTAGCACCTTCGGTATAGCCGCCGGAGAGGACATCTACGTCGAAGAGATCGGCCAAAAACGATGTGAGAGCACAAGCTGGAAGTGTGTGGGGGGCTATGCCCGCACTCACGGGCGGCAACACATGACGCCCAAACGGGACCCAACTCTGGGTTTTGCGTCGTCGTAAACAGAGCCAATACGCAGAACATGACAGTGTTCGACTGTTCTTCCGCCTTCCAGGACTGCGCCAATGCGTGTAAACTGTTGTCGCCTGGGGTGCCTTTTTGTAGGTCCCTTGGTTGCACTATCCTTAACTCTGGGCAAACCTGCTCACCGACGTCATGGGTCATCGTCTTTACGCTGGACTCCAGTGTGGAGTCGTTGCCCTCCTGATCGCCACAGAACCCACCGTTGCAAAAAAGGCCTAGTCACCCCTTGTTTAACTGGCCGTATGCAACCATCAATACGTCATCTAGCGCAGGTTTACTTGGGTGTTTGCGATTTTAGTAACCTGTAACTGTAGTTTCCTGCCGGACAGCGACAACAGCAACCTACTGCAATCGGTCCGGTTTCTGCACTCGGAAACTTGCGAGGTGCGCTCAGTAGAGGCGCACTTACGCAAGCCCCTGTCTGATTCAGTTAGCGTAGGGGTGTTGCTGCCGGCACCAAGAAGGTCGGAGGGTGTAGGATCGAGAAGTCGCCAGAATGCTTAACTGTGGTTGGCCGAATGTGCTGTTTTTGTCTACCGGGGGAGGGGGGGGGGTTATTCGCTTGGTTAATTCACATTCTGCGCCAAGTTTGTGTGTGTGTCGAAGGCCATTAGCCGGTATTCATGTCACTGCTGATACGGCTTAGCGTACTAGGTCGTGTCCTGTAAAGTGGTCATGAATGCTTTCAGGAGTTTGAGGCCAAGGCGTTAAAACCGCCTGTTGTTTTTAGTTGGGTAACAGGCCAAGACCACCTTGGAATGCACACTACCTCAGTTATTCAAGCTCCTTATGCTTGCATGCGACAATTCCGAATGCGAGGCATTTCTTCTCTCGCTTCGATGCACAAAATCCGCCATGGGACAGGAATCATTACAGCAACAGTAAACCAATTGTCACACAAGGAGGGCCTATCTAAGTCCAGGAACTCACGCTAACCCATAAGCGAATGTCACCTGCTCCTGCAGGAGTATCCATGTAGCCCGTGCATCACTTCTGGGAAGGGGGGGCGGTGACGACTTGTGCATGGAAATGATTATATGGAGGTCGACTTGCGTAACGCAGACCTCATTCTCCCTCCGTCCATCGACCCATACAACGGGCTGCGCTCGATTGGTTCACGACTCGTGTTTGTTGGGCAGCGCAGAGTCCCCATGAGCCCATAACTGCTACCGTCGTGCATGTTCATGTGGCACGCCTCAGACGTCAGCCACGGCGTCTAATCCCAAAACCCGTTGACTGACAGACTCGGACGGTCGACGACTACTGTGTGGTAAAGGGAAAAGAGCGTGAGGCCGACACCTGTGAATCCGTGATAACCCGATCCTTCTCATAGGGCCTTTATGTCGCTCCTACTGATGTGTAATTCGAGCCAGCCTCACACGCGCTGCGGAGACCAGGTCGTGTGTGGCACGCGTAGACGGGATCCTTAACTCTGTCAACCAATGTGCATGCGCCCAAATGGTCGTTTTAATATTGTCTTGCCGTCGGACAAGTTAGGTGAAGGAGGAGGGCGTGTGATAGATGTTGCGCAAATCGCTGTTCTGCGCCCGATCCATGGAGCAGAGTGGACATCGTCGTTTGCGAAGTTCGGACCGTCGGCCCTTTCCCCGCTGACTTATCAGGCTTCACGCCCAAGTTTGCCGGCTC
>CACRXP010000696.1:126197-141334 GCA_902702965.1 Spirometra erinaceieuropaei | reverse complement strand
AACTGACTGCCAACGCCGGAATGTATTTATTGTAGTCAGTACAGGTTGCTGCAGTTACGTCGATTGCTGGGAGAATAGAAATTCAAGTAAGTGTAGGTTGCCAGATCTTCTTGACGGTACGACCTTGGTGGTAGTGAAAGTCAGGAACGCATTGCATCATACCCGGTCGAGCGGCACACATGTTCTCACCTCCACTTGTCCTGCAAATGAAAAATACGATGAAGGACGAAACACGACGCCGGTTCAGTGCTGTGCGAATCCACTACCCCCCTCCCCCCCTCCTGCATCCATAATCGCGCTCAGGCGACCTTCATCAGCAATGAGGAGGACTGTCCTCGTCGTGAACACGCGTTCCTCTGTAGACTCGCTGCCTCCTCTTGTGGTGTGATCTCCTCGCTAGTCGCCTCATTCATTTGTATTCAGCCTTCCTGTGGTACCGACTTCAGCGCAGCTGCTCAGGACCGTCTGTGCACGAGTAGACTGCGTGATTTGAGTTTACCTGAGTACTTGAGTATGAATTCGTGGAGAGACGTAGAGTACACGACTGACACTGAGCTGGGGGGGGGGGGAGAGACACACACGATGTGCACCGCAACTCACGAGACCTTGAACGACATCTCTAATTGAGTAATACTGCTAAGCCTGACATAATCTTAAGCCGTCACCACCAAGGATAGGCAGGCTACGCTGGCGGTCGTTTTTCTTTAGTCATTTCGAGGAAAGCTTGACTCTCCCTTGATTTCCTGCGGAAGTCACTTTAAAAAAGCGACCTAGAATATGCACTAACGCCTGATGGAGAATCGCGCACCTGTCTTGAGGTGCTCTTCCCTCGTCTACCCTGTACGTACTTTTATCTCGATTCCAATTCTTTATCGCCTACCAACCCAATTTATTCGATATTGTGGGATAGAATGCAAACAGGCGATGTAATGCCTCTGTGTGAGTGCCTTGTTGTATCGAAGATGCAAAGGGTCATCCTCACTGCGGTGTAACCTTAATCCTCTCATTCACAGGTCAATGTGTAGTGTGTCCTTCCTAGACGAAAATGACTCCTCCCGGAGAGCAGCATTCTTCGAGACCCGAACCAACGCCCGCCTAACTCTGTGACCTCCAAGGTGGCAGTCTGTTAGTTCTCCACCTTAATAGTGGCCTGTAGTTGGTCTTTCATCGGCGATGAGCAGTAAACGAGTCTTTTCGAAAAATGTCCTGCTTAAGCGTTTTTCAAGTACTGCTGCACTCCGAAGTCCTCAAAATCTGACTAGGCCGTCATAGAAAAGTTTTTTGCATAGGCAGCACGGCTTGCCAAGCACAGGTGCCAGTTAAACACCCAGACACGTGTTTCGCCGACTTTCTGCCACTGCATGACACGCCTGCGAGGGCTTCGGCTCGTCAGTGTGTACCCCCACCTCCCACGGACCAACACGGGGGGGCATTTTTGATTCTGGCAGGCGTTACGGCCATGCGCACCATAAAAAATGCCAACATCTTGAGGTGCGGTTGCAGACCCAGTTGCCGGCAGACGTCGCGCACATTGGGACCCCTGCGGTCCTCACCATTGTTGTTGTGTCGGTCAAAATCCTGGTCATTTGCTGTGTGGACCAAGGGGTGTGGTGTGGAGCGCCAAGGTGCGGGCTCGACCGCGCCGTCCACCGACGCCCTCCCCGCCTCCAGTCTTCTTGACTCGGTCTTGACACCGCGTCCAGGTGGGGAGTGGGAACGAGAGTGTGGTAGATGCTGTGCAAGTGCATCTTCACTGTTAACTAATTCACGCCAAGTCAACGTCCCTGCTTCACCATGCTGTGGAGCACACGGTGGACATCGTCGGCAACGACGGTCGAACTGTCGGGTACCCCAGGGTTCCATGTGTGCTTCTTTGATAGATACTGCACTTTCTAAATTGTGGCTTTTTAATTTCCTTAGAAATTAACCACTAACTTGGTGTAGATCAGTCTATTTCAGACATATAGGCTTAGACTTCGGCCCAAATACTCATGTCAAATTTCAGTCTAAGCTGATAAGTCTGGAGTAGACTGATATACCCCAAGTCAGCAATTAATTTCCGAGTCTCTATTTTTTCCAATATGACATCGACATCAAGATGCTGTTCTGGATACCTACTCCATGGGCGGTTGTGTAATCGTCAGCACTCATAAGGTATTAACTCTTGAGATTCCAGCGGGAAAATTAAAGCCTCACCGTGAGATGAGCTGTGGTTCAGGATCATCTACGGGGACTGCTCAGAAGGGTTTGTAGTTGTACTTTGCTGTAGCGCAAGACCTGGTTGGTGGAGCCATTCAGCGTTGGATAAGTCTGGGCGGTCGGCGACAAAGCCTCACAAGTGTACGTAGTTAATCAACCATCGTTTATTACCATCCTCCGTCTATGGACGTGCGTCATTTGTAGGCTCGCCTGTCCTCCATCATCATGCTTGTTGCATGTGGTGCCTCGCCGTGCCACAACACCTGCCGAAACCTTCGCGGTTAATGCCCCAAACTGTTCCAAATGCCAGACAATTAATTGAATTTCGAACGGTGTCCACTCGTGTGCATACTGGTTGTCTTGGCTGCAGATCACTCCTCCCCCTGCGTGCTAGGCATGAAAAGAGGATAAGAAGGTCGAGGAGCGGGCTCAATCATCGGGACGAGAGTTTTATTCGCCTAACGTTTCAGATCCGCTCTTTATCAGAATCAACTACAGAGGGAGGTAGTCGGCTCTCAGGATGTATGGTACTTATAGAATGCAGTTGCTGAGCCATCACATCAGTCAAACTTAACAACGCCTGCATTCATTGCAGATATTCGTACTTGGTGCGATGATTGGTTGGTTACCCTCCTCCGAGTTGATAACGGCCGCGATTTTATGACTAATGTTGGTGTGATGGGTGTGATTGCTCGACTAGCAAATATTCACTTAAGAAACAGTGTCTACTCGCGCCTTCCACGCATAATTAGCTGCCGTTCTCAGCCGTAGTCTTAGTACTGAATAGTGAGTGAGGAACCAGTGCTCTTACTGGCGACTGCGAGTCAGCAAACCATGACTCTAATGACTCGTGACTCACGCGCCTGTCACCTCGCGAGAATTGCGGCCTCGTAGAACCTGAAGGTGTAGTCGGGTTGTGTCGAATGAACTAAAAATGGGCAGTTGGCGTCATCCCCCCTCACTGATGGTGCATGTTCGGCCGTCCGCGCCTGGGATAGTCTTCTTGTCTCGCCGATGTAGTTGTTTTGTTCTTCACTACGCCTGACCAGCTAGACGACTTCAAATGTTTGTCGCTGTGGCAGCTAGTTCTTCTGCCTCAGAACTTAGCGCCTGGTAGTTGCTTCCTGAGCGTGTGCTCTTGCGGGAAGCAGACAAAAAAATCATTCAGGACGCAGGTGACCGAACACGTATCGTCACTTAGGGGAGGGACGATAAAAAGATCGTTTTTTCCCTTTCTGACTCACGCCTGCTGGTGCGGGCATGAAGCCCGAGTTCATATCATTACTGTCTGCTGATTGGTTGTTTCTGTTCGTGCCCACTGTCGCTAGGCCTGCGCGTCGGTCGTTTGTTCTGTATTGGTTCCGTTGTCATGCCGACCTCTTGTTTATCGCCGCCATCTATCCACGAACAGGCGTCTGAACGTCTGCTTCCCTAATGAGGACGCTGCGCAGTGCCTAGCAAATGACTCCAGGTGGGACGTCCCTCCCAGTTTTTGGTTGTCAAACCAATCCGATTCACCTTACTGAGCGAAATAGGCATTAAGCGCTCAGGAGGCAGCTTCGAAACTTCAAACGGAATATTACTGGAGCGTAATTTGAATTTCAACTGACCCGCAAAAATGCCAATTCATCAAATTCTGACGTTATAAGACCGCAAAGTCTCCTCGTGCTCATCCTAGAACCAGACCAAGCAGGGTTGATGTCCATTGATTTATTCTGGTTTGGTAGTGGAGTACTGGCGTCGCACTTCGTTCTGGAGTTCGGTTTAGAACCCACGCAGGCAATCGTCGACCCTAAAACTCCATGATCCGCAAGGATGAAGTGATGTTCATTGATTTATTCTGGTTAGGTAGTGGAATACCGGCGTTGCACTTCGTTCTGGGGTTCGGCTTAGAACCCCACGCAGACGATCGTCGATCCTAAAACTACATGACCCCCTGAACTCGGTGTCTTCCCTGTTTCTTGGTTTCTGCATGACAAGGGCAGATGATCCAGTAGTAGTCATCCCATGCGCCTCGGCAGTACTTGTTGTGGTTACAGAGTACCAGTTTTTTTCCCTGAAAGTTAACCGCCCGTGGCAGTGGACGTGCCTCCAGTGTTGACGAACTGTATGTGTGATGCCTGCTTCGGCTATGGTCGAAGGGTCAGCCGTGTCGTGGCACGCGTAGACGAGGGTTCTATGTCACTTCAACCACTAAAACACGGAGCATGTGGGAAGAGAGGATGCAGTGAATCCAAGGGGACGACAACTGTTGTGTATTCTTGGATTGAAATATTTGCTCGCTTCGAGAGTTTTTCCTCGAGGGACGCTTTAGATAGGGTACTCTTGGCTGTAGTCAGGCCTGTCACTGCTTCCTCTAATGCCTGATGTTCCTGCCTTTTAGACCATCATGTGGACCATAGGACATCTGCCCACGTAGACGGCGGTCATCGTTTCTACACGGGCAATTCAATTGAGGACCTACGGTCCTCCGGTTACGGCGATCTTTCACAAACTTCGCCAAATGGTGTCAGTGGCTGTCAGCTGCGGTCACCGAGTGAGTACGTCAGTCCAGCTGCCCTCTCCAGCATCTCGCCTGATTACAGTCTCCTGGAGACCCCAGCCACAGGAATGCCCTTCGCGACGCCCGAAGCCGGTCCACAGTCCGGTCTCGGGCAGCACTGTGTCGCGCGGCAGCAGTCCGCGGAGACTCGTTCGGAGATACTCTCGTACAAAAGCCCGCGCTCCGAGACTCCCCCCGCCAAGAGTAAGTTCCCCCCCCCCCCAGGGGCTTTCTCTCAGTCTCTTCGAGTGTCGGAATCCACTAATTGTAACCAGCATGACAAACGGCATTAATCAGGTCCTGTTCATGCGGTTCTGACTTCTCTGCTTCCTGCTAGACATGTCCTGATGGTCTTCATTAGCTGAATCTTACCTCCCCCCCTTCTTCCCCCCCATGCCACATAAGGGGCTTTGCTGGCTTCAAACACGGATGCGGTCGACAGAAAGTAGACCAAAGTACTCCGGTCATTAGATGATTGTGAAACAGGAAAAACAACAGTACTGACACTGCCAATAGAAGCGAAGAAACGAGTCCCAGGAAGCAGTCTTGAAGAAGGAGACACGATCGCTGGGACGTTTTGGATTCCTGCTCGAACCCATCATCGGAGACAAGGCAGATACGAGTGGTTCATGCATAAGGGGGTGCAGTATTTACACGATGCAGTAGCCATGCTACCGCATACCTATGAATGTTCACGCCTCCCCCCTTCATCAGGGATCGTTGCAGTGGCGTGATGGTCGATATTCGCGTCGTTAATTGCTGCAATTTCATCACGTGCGTTGGATGTTGGTGTGATGATTGCTCGACCATCTGATCCGCCGGCCCTGGTGTTGGGAAAAGTGTTCATCTGTGCGCTCTCCGCGTGGCAAATTAATCCGCCACGTATGGAATGGGAAGATCATTGCACTTGCTAATGGACTGGGGGCCAGTAAACCATGAATCAAGCAGCTCCCGGCTCACGCGGTTTGACGAGGCCGAATTTCTCGCAAGAGGTGATGCCGCGTCTTATATCTCTCCATTCGTAACCAACTCCCGCCTTGACCGACGGAGACTAATAAGCGCAGATCCAGGAACCACTTCCATGTTTTGGCAAACTGGCCTCGAGATCATCTGTTCTTGGACGCTTCCGGTCGGTCATCGGCGAAGGACCGAGGGCGGCAACACTGAGCCTCTGACCAGTGACTAGGTGACGATTCACGGTAGCGCATGCACTACTAGAAGTCCAGGTGTGTCCAACTGTCTGTGGCATTTTGCGTCACCACCTGATGAAAACTAAGAAGATCAAGGAGAAGCCTGATATGCCCCAAGTCAGTACTTATCCTCACAGGTCGTGAGATCCTAGACAATTGGCACGCATGATCGAAGAGCTCATCGTCTCGTACAGTCATGTAAACTCTCTGGTAAGTCGATAGCCAGTCTTTAGGTCTTTTCATACTGACCCAACTGTGAAAAACTCGGCGCCTCGGTAGGAGTCGAACCCACGTAGTAAGGAGAAGGCCGTAGTACAGCTAACGTTCTAACCACTTGAGCTACGAGGCCCCGCCGGACGACGCGAGTTTAATCACATTTGGGTCGAGTTACCTGCCCAACCTACTGCAACGTCTGGAATCCATTAAATCTGATACAATAAGCTGACTGCCCAAGCAGGATCTCCTAAGTAATTCACCTAGAATCCACCTGATGACTGCCAGGCTTACGTAATCTGCCAAAAAATCTATGAATAACGTGTGTCTGGTAGTCATCTGGTGGATTCTAGGTGAATTACTTAGGAAATCCTGCTTGGGCAATCAACTTACTGTATCAGGCTTGGTGGAATCCAGACGTTGCAGTAGGTTGGGCGGGTAAATTGACACAAATGTTATTAAACTCGCGTCGTCCGGCGGGGCTTCGTAGCTCAAGTGGTTAGAGCGTTGGCTGTACTAAGGCCTTCCCTTGCTGCGTGGATCCAAAACCCACCAAGGCGCCGAGTTTTTCACGGTTGGGTCAATATGAATTATTCAAAATCTGCCAAAACATCTATGAATTTGGGTGTTTTCATGGTTGAGTTCTCGGCTGGGGATGTCAGGGCAGCGGCTACTGCAGTATGTTTCTTGATACCGTCTGAGTGTAGAATGGACTAGGGAGGCGTACGGGAGGGGAGGGGGTAGAACAATTCCGTTTTACCTCGGGATTTCAGTGATTTAGCGACAACCAACCAGTTATAGAGACTGGGATGGTAACTTCTGGCTTGTTAGACTTTAGCCAGTTATACCCCAGCCACAGCTGTGCCAGAAGGGGCCATCTAACCTTCGTCCTACATTCACCTTACTTCTGCCGGCTTAAATCCCATTTCCGGCTATGTTTTCCAACCTTATAGCCTGATATTGACAACGTACATCAAATTGACCGTTAGCTACTTTCGCCTCCATCGATGACAAATGCTCCCTCTTTTTCGTGTTGGTATTTCACTAGTGTCTCAGCCTTGAATGTATGAAACATAAGCAGATGCTGGGTACTGTTTTATCGCACTGCCATCAAAGTATGTGATATGGTTATCGCTCCACCGGAGCCACTGTTTGCAAGGCGGCGGATTCTGGTGTGAGATATAGTCTTAAACGCCAAGCCTCTCCGCCGCCATTGGTATTTACCGCTGAGAGCCACGCGCGAGTTGTGCTGAACCTACACGGTGGACATATATGGGGGGCGACACGTCTAGGAGCAGGCTCACGCCTCACAAGCCACCTGCCTCTGGTGGCTGCTTGACTCTGTCAGGTGAGGGAGAAGGAGCGGCTAAGGTAGGTGTGGCAAAAGTCTATCATTGTAAATTGATGCACACGCGGAAGTCACTATCCCTGTGTCCCCCGCCATACTGTGGGGCACACGCTGGGCGTCGTTGGAAACGACGCTCGAACTGTCCGTGTTCTGGGCAATGACGTGTGCTGCTATTAGCTACTTTCGCCTCCATCGATGACAAATGCTCCCTCAACTGGCCTCTTTTTCGTGTTGGTATCTCACTAGTGTCTCAGCCTGCCCTCCCACCTGTCTACACTCACCGGTCAGCCGACCCTTCCACGCCCCGGTCAGCCGCCCTCTCGGTCTCCGCGAGCACAACGACCTCCGGTCAGTCACCCCTACTGCCAGACGAAATGGTCCTGCTGAAGTCCAGTCCGCGGGCTGAGGAGCTGCAGCAGCAGTCGCAGGAGAATGAGGATGTCTTCTTTGCATTTGACATGCATTTGCAACCACCACCGACCTCCTACTTTGATTCCCTCCCCTGCTCGCGCTCTGCCGCCCTGCAGGCCTCCCTCTACCGACCTCGCACCCACCCTGCTCTGACCAACGTCGTTGCCACTAGCTCCGGTCTCCTGCAGACGGAAGCTTCGCATCTCCGGATGGCCACCTCAGGTCCCCAGCGCGGTCAGCTCCACACTTGTCCTCGTGTGCGCCGTTGTGCTCTCGGTGCCGCACATCCCGTCAGTGTCTCCCATCGGCCGTCAGCAATCCTTCAGCTCTCGGCGACGGGAGCAACCGACGGCGGGGGCGTACTTGGTGACAGTCAGATGGATGCGGATGGCGGCGGTGTGTCCACAGTGTCAGCGGCACGCGAACCCAGCACCACATCCTCCAGGGACGCCACTAGGGGCTTCTCGGGCAGTGTCTCTTCCGGTTTCCAGTCACACTCTCTAAACTCCAGTCTGGAGTCGGCTGCTGTGGCCACAAGTGGGGACGGCAACGGACTCCTCAACGCGTAAGTCGCCTCCATAATCTAGAGCGGGTGTTTCCTGCCGGATATGCATGCACTTTCCGATCCACCATCTTCTAGGTCCTCCTCATCCTCCTCCTCCTCCTCCTCCTCCTCCTCCTCCTCCTCCTCCTCCTCCTACACTTTACCCCCCTCCCCCGACCAACTCTTTTTTTCATGATGTGCGAAGAATTTCCGATCCGTACTCGCCTGCTGGGTTGTTAATGTCCCGTGTTTTGATGGATATTTCCGTCTTCCTTATCCGAGACCACCTGAATTTTCAATCAGCTGATGCCGAACTTATTTTGTGAGGCACATAAGTGGACAGTTAGCCTTTAAGTTTAATGTATGAAACATAATCAGATGCTGGGTACTGCTTTATATCACCGCCATCAACGTGTGTGATATGATTATCGCTCCCCCGGAGCCACTGTTTGCAAGGCGGCGAATTCTGGTGTGAGGTGTAGTCTTAAACGCTAAGCTTCTCCGCCGCCATTGGTGTTTACCGCTGGCGGCATTATGTGCTCTGAGAGCCACACCCGAGTTGTGCTGAACCTACACGGTCGACATACATGGGCGGTGGTACGTCTAGGTGCAGGCTCGCGCCGCACCAGCCACCTGCCTTTGGTGGCTGCTTAACTTTGTCAGGTGAGGCTGTGGTAGGTGTGGCAAAAGTCTATCATTGCAAACTGATGCACACGCAAGTCACTATCCCTTTGTCCCCCGCCATACTGTGGGGCACATGCTAGAAACGACACTCGAACTGTCCGTGTTCTGGACAATGACGTGTCCTGCCAATCGTCTTCTTACCTACTTTCTCTCTCTCTCTCCTGTGACTATTTTAGCCCTGTTTCTCGGAGTCCGGAGGAGCCAGCGGATGCCCAGTCAGATTGGGTGAGTGAGGCTGCACCGTTTTATTTGTTACTTTTGTCGTTGAGGATTGACTGTTGGAAATCCCGATTTAATTGCACGTGTCGCAAACATGTTAAGCCCTCGTTGGGTAGTTTTAAGACATGTTTTTGAATGCCTCAGTTTTGCAGTCCGGATAGACCAAATCTCTCTGTCGCAATGAAGGCCTGCTTTTTGACGTAATTGTTTTTGCTCAACGTAGTCTAGTGGTCTCAGTGCAACCACAACAAGGCCCCGAAGGGTGAGAATTTTACGCTTGTTTTGCTTGTTGACGGGCAAGGTTCCTGGTTGATTATTCGGCTAGATCGCAATTGGTAGCCAGGCCCCGTATTTCAGGTGGCTGGGGAGTTTGTTTACTGGCGCAATTTTATGGGTTTCCATAATCACATCCCCCTCATTTGGCTTCTGTTTTACGTTTGAGGTTAGGATTAGTGTACCGGTTAATGGTTTCCGATTTTCGAGTTAGGGTTATGCCTTTAGGCTTAGGTTTTCGGGTTACGGTTAGGGTTTGAGTGTACGATTAGGTTTCAGTATTACAGTTAGGTTTTCCAGTTATGGCTATATCTAAGGGCTACGGTTCTATTTACGATTTCGGTTTGGGTTAGGGGTGCCTGTTAAGGTTAACGTTTAAGATTGAGGTTAGGGTTCGGGTTAAGGTTAGGGTTAGGGTTAAGGTCGCCGTCCGCTTCCCCATTCCTGGCTACCAACTTCGACCTAGCCGATTATTCTTGTTGGGAGTCCACCCAGTCTGGATTTGAAGACTTTCAAATTAGAGTTGATAACCCGCACTTCCTGCTTCCATACTCACCAGTTGTATTTTCCCAAACGCACTGTCGGTAGGAGATAGCTTCTTCACTGCTCCAAATACTCATGGACTCACCTGTACCTCGGGCTGATTTAGGATGACCATTGCCTTCAAAGAATTCGCGAGCCACAGTTAACCGCCGGACTGCGCAAAAAAACCGCGGAATTCTGAAGTGTTTGCGGACGGCTGGTGGCGGGTAGCGGTGGAACTGCGAACTCTCTACAGTCCATATTTGGTATTAGCTCAGATCTACCTATTCATTTGTGGACTTCCGGGGAGGCCGTCGAATGTTCAATGAGCTGCATCCCTCTGGAGGGTATATTCGATCTCGTTAGAAGAATTTTGCCAGCATGAAGGCTGCTGTGTAGAGTAGTTGATTTTCCTTCTCGACCGTTACAACCTCTTTGGCAGCCGTGCCGACCTAGTTGGACGACAGGCATGTGACATGACGGATGTACAGTCAAGACCGGTCGGCCTAGGCCTGATTACGGCGTGACTTGTCCGAAAACGTGAAGCACCCTTTTCAGTGATTGGCCAACAGGATGTTCTCTCACCTCTCACCGCAACTATACACATACCCATAAAATGTACACAAGTTACCAAAAGAGATCTAATTGGTCGGAAACCGATCCAGATGCAGGTACTGGTATGGCGATGACAATTCGACCACCGATTTCTACTATGTCCACCGTGTGCTCAACAGCAAGGTGAGAGCAGGGACGGCGACTTGCCCGTAAATTGATTTATAGTGGTAGCAGACTGCCGCAAGTCAAGAAGACCGGAGGCGGAAGAGGCCGCAGGTGTCTGGCACGGTGAGAACCCACACCCCTGGTCCACAACAGACATTTGGTTGGAATTTTAAACACCAAAAATGGGGGAGGGGGGCGGGCCAGAAGGGATCTCAATTGGCGCAGCGTGAGCCTCCAACTGGGTCTGCCACCGCATCCCAAATGTTGGCATTTGTCATTGGCACGCATTTCCGAAAAGACCCGCCGGATTGCGATCTTACTCTTTGTGTTGGTCCGGCACATCTACCGCGTGGTCCGTTTTAGAAGCAAACGGTATCTACCACACCCATTTGATGAAAAATCTCCCTCTGCTAAATGAAAGGACAAAAGAAGGCTTGGTGGTGGCCTCGTAGCCAGGTGGCTAGAGCGTTGACCTTGCTTGTTGTGGATTCGAATCTCATCGAGATGGCCGAGTTTCTCACGGTTGGGTCAAAGTAAATTATTCGAAATCTCCCAAAACGCCTATTAATTACGTGAGCCTGGCAGTCATTTGGTGGATTCTAGGTGAATTACTTAGGAAATCCTGCTTGAGCAGTCAGCTTATTGAATCAGATTTGATGGATTCCAGACGTTGCGGTAAGTTGAGCAGGTAACTTGACCCAAATGTGATTAAACTCGCGTCGTCCGGCGGGGCCTCATAGCTCAAGTGGTTAGAAAGTTGGCTGTACCAAAGCCTCTCCTTTACTGCGTGGG
The DNA here is from genome assembly GCA_902702965.1 of Spirometra erinaceieuropaei. Taxonomy (NCBI): domain Eukaryota; kingdom Metazoa; phylum Platyhelminthes; class Cestoda; order Diphyllobothriidea; family Diphyllobothriidae; genus Spirometra; species Spirometra erinaceieuropaei. The sequence continues at coordinate 129,677 of CACRXP010000696.1, read as the reverse complement.
TTCGAATCCCACCGAGGCGCCGAGTTTTCACAGTTAAGTCAATATGAATTATTCAAAAATCTGCTAAAACATCTATGAATCCTTTTACTCTCTGTCAAAAGTCAACTGTAAGTAAATTGACGTCGTGTTCAGTTAACATTAAGAAATCCAAATAAAACAAGTTTCGACGATGCCTTGTCGGATTCGCTGTCGACTAGCGCATATAGGACTTCTCTTGATTTCGCTGATAAGAACGTCACAGCAATAAAAAAATCCCAATGGGATCATATGTTGGGAGACTGCAACTGCAGTCACAAACATACAGTTTCCTGTGTATGGAGACGATGGTTCTTTCGTGAAATTACTGTGTGACTTTTGGCGATGGTGCAGTGCGCTGAGTTACTGGGTTTGTCTTTGAAATATCGAGTGGCCGTTCTTAGACAGTTCTTAAACCGCTAAATTTCCCGAATTCGCAGAGTTGTTCCACGCGAATATTTTCACCTGCAGAGGGTGCCCATTCCGATGTACCTCGGGAGTTGTGCATGTTGTCCATTTAAGACAACCGATAAATGGCATTGTCGCCCGAAAGCGCACAGAACTTTAACAAAAGAAAATCCCTCTCCCCCCATTAACAGTAACTGGCGTACTGGTGACTGCGTTTGTCAGCAGTATACCAACACATTGCTCAGTGGAATATTTCATTAATCCCACCCACATTCACTGGGAAAAAACAGGACGAAGTCGCCTTTGCTTGACGGAGGCGCCGCTCGGACAATACGGAAACAAAAAACTATCTAAATCCCACTATTTGCTTGTGACCAACTTCGCTAAACATCATGCGGTTGCCTGTTGAGCCAACGCTGTTTTGGCGGGAATGTTAGTACCTTTAGCTTTCCCGCAATGCTCCAATAACTGGCCCATCCCCAGCACGTAAACTTGCCTTTCGTGTCTCATTTGTGTTTTGGTTGACTGCCGTTGTCTGTGCCTAGCCCTATTTCTGGGGTGTTTGTGAATTTCTTTTTGTGCATATTTCATGTCCTCGGTTGCCTACTGAATGTGCTGCTCTACTTGAACGGAAAACGTGTTGCGTTGGTTCGAAGTGGCAATTTTTATTTTAAAAAATCGCTGCCGAAGCCTGTCCATGGAAATTACTGAGTGGCAAAAACAGCATTGCAAAACGTTTAAAAACATGGGACCTTTTTTCCACGTACAGCTGCAGTAAATGCCCTCCAAATGTTAGTACTATGTAAGGCACGACAAATTCAGGTGCGTAATGTTTGATTATGTATTTCAGCAGCTTGAGAGGATGATTCGATGAACTCTTACGTTGTATGGTTCGAGATTCGATTAGCGAAAGCAACAATGAGCTAAAAGTTCTGAAGCATAATCTCTGTAGAAAGGATTACTTAGATAGGCTTGTAATATTTATTATCATCGCTGAGCAATCGCAAGGCGTTCCACTCACACCAGAATGTCGGCTTTGAATGTTCGTATTGTATTGAATCATGTTGTCCTTACGTATTTTTGGTCGAGTTTAAAGGGCCTCGTCTGCTTGTCTTCACACGAAGACGAACGACTTGCCCCTTCAAAAATTTGTCTACTTCAGTAAGATACGAGAGCTGACGCATCGTATGAATTATGAACTGAGATTCTGGAGAATGATCTCCATTCGAAGGGATGACTTAGATGGGCCTTGTAATTAGCATTCGGCACATTAACAAGATATTTCAGTCAAGACAGGGTGACAGCTTGTTTCTGGCTGCGGGAAAAAACACCACTCGGTAAGAGTGGCTACTTAGTTAATACGAATTCTCCCACGTTGATAATCGATGCCCGTTTAAGTTCAAATACATATTATGGAAAACATTCATCTGGTAGCAAATTATGTCTTCAAATTCCATACTTGAAGGATATCCGTACGCCTTTTAAATAAGCTTGTAACTATGGGACTTTTTAAGACCCCGATTCATAGGGCACAATGTCCGTCCGTTTATTGATACTGTCTGTAACGTGTACAGTACGGCCCACATCCACTTCAACGTTTTATGGGACCTTTATGGCCTCTTCTTAATGGCGTGGATAAATGTGTGATTTTTCATACACTGAAAGAGTATGCAGCACGTAGTTTGTAAACTCTAAGCGCAATTGTGACCGCAGGCTGGAATTGAAAATTATTCGGGAATTGAAAAGAAAGAGTTTCTAAAAACCTAAAGGTACCCTTTCTTTAAATATAAAATTTGAAGAAGTTGTAACTTGCTACCAAATAAGTATGGGAAATGATATTCCCTTGCATGCTTTCTGTAGAATGTCTTTGAGTTTATGAGGACGTCGGTAATCAGTGGATAAGATTCGCCCTACTCACGTAGTATCCATAACGAGTGTGGATTTTTCAGTCTCCCGGAAATAAATGAAGTTTTTCGGGATTATGGTGTAGGATAGTCACAAATACCACCCCACCTAAGTAATCCTTGCTAGTGAAAAACTCTCCAGCATTTCGATTAACATTTCATGAGATAGGCTAACCACTGCAAGTAGTGGGCTCTTGGATGTGCTTTTTATGCAGGCGGCTATTTGTAGACTCACCCAAACACGAAGCGTAATTGCTGGGGAAAAAATGAACGTCCGCGTCCTTCCTCCTTTTCCCCAAGGTCGACGAACGAACTGCAAAATTATGCCCGCCTACATACCTAAGCGTCAGATGCTGATAATTGCTTTACCGCAGACGAAAAAATTCAATTTCCCTTTTACGTTGGTAATACGTTACAAGATTATAAATGTACCACTGAATGGCTATATAAATATCGAGTTATTACTCAAACAGCTAGGGCTATGCTTTCTGTATTTCCAAATTGCGTGGTAGCATAAATCAGGCCGTGCAAAAAGTATCTTAGCGTGTACTAAAAACCTTAAACAGCCTCTGGATGTTGGACCTTTTCCCGCTTAATTCTGGAATATTAGGATATACCTGGAAACTGCGGTTGTATTGAAACAAATACTTACCTGTAGGCGACATTACTGCCTTTTTAGGACGTAGTGGTCCGTAGATTCACCAATCAGAATAAATTACCGTTCATATCCTGCTTTGCCCGACTCACGCTTACCAAAAATGGATTTTCAAGCGCGCGACAGTTGCCCTAGTGAATCTTTCCCGTTCAGATTAATGCCTTCCTATTCAAAACGGACAATATTGCACAAATGTGATCTAGGACAGGTATTAGTACAGGAAAGTACCTGAATAAGCGCCAGTGTTGCCTTCCGTCAAATTTCGCAAACTTAATTGAATTACCTAGAAACATACTCTACATGAGAAAACGGAATTCTTCTGTAGGGCATTAGGCCAATAGGTAGAATTCCCAAGGTTTGCGATGCCCCAAAACTGATTATATGGGTTTAGACCATCGCGTTTTATAAGCTACGTCACCCACTGTATTTGGCTTGGAAATTGTCCCGTTAAGCTCACACATCTCTGCATATCTGCGCTGGATCACTTCTGGCTAGTTA
>CACRXP010000696.1:94514-115306 GCA_902702965.1 Spirometra erinaceieuropaei | reverse complement strand
GGGTCTTCATGGGTTATATTACCTGCATTTTCGTACTTTAGTTCTTTCGGCGCCATGCTACGCCTGAGGTTTTGTCATCTGACTGAGCCACTGTTGTCGCTCTAGGGTCACGCCGATGTCGCCTGTGGCCTAGCCTAGACCGACTCCTCAAGAGTACAACCCGTAAGATGCAGCCGTGTTCTTGGCTGACTCGCATAGCAAAGCCGGACGCTTTTGTTCCGCGGGTCTTTCGCGTGGTCGCTATAGCTCTGTTCTTATTACTGGCTCGTTCTGGACGTTCGCTTTGCACGCATACACACGTATGCTTTGCAGGTCGGAAGTAAATTTGCATGAAGTGCACGTCCGTTTCCAACGCCACGAAGGCAGAGCTTCGTGCACGCGACTGGCCCCCCCCCCGATGCTCCCTCTCTCCCCCCCCCTCTTTCTGCTGTCCTCTACTGCCATTCTTCCGTCTTACAGCACTCACTCCGAGCACATCCGTCTAACTGCTTTCACGCGTGTACACATCGTTGGCTTTGATGTTGCCCCACTTCCTGCTGGCGGTGGGGGGCGGTAGTTGTATTGTACTGCTGGCGTTTTTGTCTGTCGGGGGCAGGCAGACAGACAGGTTTTCAGAAAGTCGCCTTACTCCCCGACCGCTAAGCCCTTTGAGCTTAAAACTGCATTCCATCTTGTCTCCTGCCTGTCCGTGATCTGGGCTGGGACCACGACAACGACCCTTTAACCGTCTACAGTAGTTCTGGCATACGTACCACCAGACGCAGATGTCCTCACTCCTAATGTGCTTCCGATTTTTGATTCTGAAGCAGTTTGTATGCTGCGTCCTGTCCAACACTCTCATCACTAACCCGCACGAGTTAAGGGCATCAGACGGTAGTGAGTAGAAGTTGTTGACCGCGGTTGTCTGCCCATCGCACACGACTGTTGTACACACACTCACTCGCTCACATCTTTTTTCTTTCAGAAGCTGACCCGGTGCCCCTGTAGCCACCATCGCCCCGCGATTGTTTTGGCCTGGTCGCCCCGACCACACACAAACACACACACGGCGAACACACTTTGTGATAGCGGTGATTACACCGTCCCGCCGCCCTCGAGACTCGATCTCCCCCCCCCCTCACCTCACCTCCCCCTCTTGTTTGCATTTGCTCAATCGGCCCAGCCAATTGGTTCTCAAACTGCCCCTTCCCTGACCCTCATTGCTGACCGCTTCTTGCCTCCACAATGCTGTGATCATTAGTCTCTCTTCTGTGTTTGTTTGAGCGTCCGGACCAGCCCGCTGTTCGTCCCGCGTTCCATTAACTCCCACGATCGCTGACTACCACCACCTCGCTCTCCTCCTTCTCAGGTGTCATCAGTCAAACCGTCGTCTCTCTATCTTCGGTTCATCTCCCGTCAAAGACAGTGTCTTCTACTGCATTGTCCCAGGTTTCTCTCTCTCATCTGTCTCTCTCTCTCTCACGTGTTAGCGACAGAGGCGGCGCAGTGCGCCCTCTCTCTCTGTTCCTTGTTACTCTGCATGCAGAGCGCATTTATTTGAACGCGAAGACAACGTCGACGGTGCGCGTTTTCCGCCTGCTTGTGTACTCAAAGATGATGATGATGATGATGATGCTGTCACGGTCGCTGTTCAACTTCAACCTCATTTCGTCTTTCTCTCTTTCGATCCTCTGCCCATTACTGTCGGGCGAAATAAGTTTGAGCGATTGTTTTATTCTTACTATGCTTATTAGTATCACGCTTATTATGATGAAGATAATGAGTCCGAGGTTGCCTTGCCTCGATATTTTGGTTCTACGCTTCGTTTTGGTATCCGCATTGTTGCGCAATGCCCTGGCCGCGTTCTCTCCCCTGTTCGGTAGTAGTAGTAGTAGTAGTAGTAGTAGTAGTAGTAGTAGTAGTAGTAGTAGTAGTAGTAGTTAGTAGTAGTTAGTAGTAGTAGTAGTAGTAGTAGTAGTAGTAGTAGTAGTAGTAGTAGTAGTAGTAGTAGTAGTAGTAGTAGTAGTAGTAGTAGTACGCCACATGCTCTGCAGAATTTTGGACGCACCATTCACACGTGTAGCAGTGGGCACGGTCCGGTGGTCGGCATCTTGAAAAAGCGTTGCAATGAACGTACGGACGGCCGTGCTGAACAGTGACTCCAAATCAGATAGTGGTCTGATGTCCCTGGTCAGTGAATAGGCGGACAATGGACACTCGGCGATTGCTGCCTGAGTTGTCGCTTGTGCCGGCAGTGGTTAAGCGACGAGGTCTCTCGTAAGTTACCTTGTAGTCCAGCATCTTCATGGTCGGGGCAGCATCATATTACTTAGGTCCGAGGAAGTATGGCAGTACCAACGTCATGTTAACATCCCTTGACGTCAAGTCCTTATTACTGCCACCTGTTTTGCTCTTCCGCATGCTCTCCCTGAGGCTGGTAAGTGTCACCATCAAGGGTTGATGCATAAAAGAGAAAGGAGGATCACAGAAAATGATGCTACAATCGTCAAATGTCTCAAAAAGTGCTGAAATAGCCTCACGACCAGTATCCTCTTCAAAGAAGTGGCCATTAAGCATGTTGAATTGCGCGAAAACTTCGGGAGCATAAAACTGGGACAGACGAGTATGGATATCCAGTAGGGTCGTGTCAAAATCGCACTTATATTCTGTATGAATCCGCATAAAATCGAACGAACGGGGCGCAACCACGCATAGGACATTCCTCAAGTCAAAGTCGTAAAGAACAGACACCAGGAAGTTTAGCCAGTCGAGGGAGAAAAAGACTTGCTATAGAGGTCAGTTTGCTAGTTAGTGACCCCAAAGTAAGCTGGGTACCGCATGCCCTGAGGACAGTTGGAGGGGCTCCAGAAGATAGCTCGGCCTACGCAAAGTGCCCTTCGCCAAGCCACTGACAAAGTTGTGTCCACGATGGTCTTGGGAGCAGGCGGATCGTGCGAAAAGTAAATTGCAGGCGTGACCGTAACAGCGATCCCCTTGTGGGAGGGTGCAGAAATAGAGCGCGGAGGTCATTCGTTTGAGTCTGTAAGAGGTACAAGCCTCCACATCGTTTCTAGAGGCACGAGCTGTGCGGAAACCGGCACAACGATATTTTCGAATTTTCGTCTTCTCCTCGAATTGCTGTTTTGCTCCATGATAGCATTTCGGCGCATACTCAGTCACCGAAGCACAAGAACACAGTCCTCTCTTCTGAATGGCCGTCGTTTTTTTAATTCAAACACCTGTCTGGATGGATATAAGCGACCCTGACATACTAGCTAAACAGCCGGTGGGGGTGCAGCGTTGTGGGCGACTGCAGGGAAGGGCCGAGGGGGGAGCCGACGTTGAGTGAGAGAGAGAGACGAGAACGGCGGTGCGTTATGGGAGGGGATGTTGGCGGTACCGAGGGCCGTCCGATGGCATCCAACCCTCCAAGTACAAGCTGCACGTTTGTCCTAATGTGTGCGAGGTCATCTAACATCGTGGGCAGTACTCGCTGTCATGCTCCCTGAAATAGCTATTCCATCTGTCGCCCAGCAGCCTATCCTGTATCTCGAGGGAGACGACATGATAAAACGAGCACGTGGTCCTCGCGTTTTATCACTTCCTTTCCCTACTTAAGCGCGGAAAATTAACGGAAATACCGCACATTCTAGTTTTTTTGCGTGTATGATAACCCCAAAGCCAGCAGCATTTTTCGGGGACGGTTTGGGAGTGTTTTGCGTGGCGTTGGTCGTCGTACACTCATCTGCAGCCGAAGCCGAAACCGCCCCTTCGTCGCAGATTGCCCTCACTTCATTTGACAATCAGTTCCCCCAAATAAGCTCCTCGGAGCCTTGACCTGTAAGGCCCTCGGTTGCATTTTTTAGTCCAAAAGCCATTACTTTTTGTGTGAAACCGAAGCTGCCAATGTGCGTTGACCAGAAACCGATCAGACATCCCTCCATAAACAAGCTTAGTCCACCATTGAGTCCCCCCGCTGTTGGTCTCTGAAGAAGGGGATCGATATTGTCACGCCCTAAAGACGAACAGTTGGACGACGGTTAAGGAAAGCGATCTAAATTTGAGATTATAATTTCACCTGCAGTTACTAAACAAACATGCGCCTGGCGCGTCGACAGCGGACTTGGAAGTTCTGCCCCATTTTTATGCAAGCAAATCGTTGAATTTTAGAATTCACTTCTTATAAATAGCCGCCAAGCCAGGGCCAACTGTTTCGCCAGGTATGTGCAGCTCGTGAATGTGTCTGCGCGAGATGGGGAGGGGACTGTGGACAAAATTTCATTGCGTAGGAGTAGTAACATGAAATGTTTCCTGGCGTCGGCATGCCCGCCTGCCTTACGTTGCGGCCGCAAGAAACACAACGTCTGCACCAAACTTATACAAAGCGGCGGGTCGCTTGAACGAAAGCCCATCGTCTACGCCTGACTAGTAGGCGGTGTTGTAGGTGCTTCGACGGAGCTCTTCGGCATGCTGAATTGACATCCACATGGTGCCAGGTCACCAAGGGGCAACGATAGGGTGTGGGACCCACATTTAGCTTGAGCTATCCTGTGGACCGTGTCATACGTTGAATGGTGGTAGAGGGGGTTTTACGCGTGGGGCAACACACAGGGCGGAAAGCAAGAATACACAGAAAAATAGATAAATTTCTGCCGAAAGTCTTATCGTACGCTATCATTTTGCAAAGAAGGTGAGCGCGATAACCAAAAAAATAAATAAGAAGCTATTTGCCATCTACTTAAGGGTCCTACACCCTATCTTAACCCAGCAAAGACTAAGTCGACGACCTTGCGGAAAGTTTGTATGTGTTCTAGCATCCGTTTCAACAAGCACAGACGCGTCCTGTCAATACGGGCTGCTGGGAACAAAGGTCTGAATCGGCATAGTCTCCTTCATCGTCCGTCCTGGGAGTGGGTTTGTGAGGAATAATGCTCGGACTGTTGCGACGATGTCTACCAAGTAGAACAGGGCGTCCACTTGAGAAGGAAAGTTAACAATGAAAGTTTCTAAGTTATGCGAATATTCCCATGTTCAACTTGAGAAGTCAAACTGAGAAATCTGTGGTAGAGGGGCGCCCATCGATCGTTTCTATGGCTCTTTCTCCAGCCCAACCAGCACTCGCACAGCGCCTGATGATATAGGCAGCATGTTAAAACCGACAAAGACAGGGGAGACTGGAATGGCCAGTTCTGGTTTATTAGCCGTCGTCAACCAGTCATATCCAAAGGCGGAGTATAGAACACCTGGGGCTCGATCACACGACCTGTTACTTAGAAGTCCAACGCCTCTAACCACAGAGCCACGGGCTTGTTGTCTTGTCGGTTTTGATCGGGAATACACAATAGTTCGAGCCACATGTGTTCCACACTTCGGAGTTGGGTTTGACTGGCTGACGACGGCCATTAAGCCAGAAATGGCCATTCCGGTCTTCCTTGACTTTGTTAGTAATACCATTCTGACAGACCTGTATTTACGGTAGTTCGTAATCAAACCGAGGGTTGGTCGCTAAAGTGTAAGGCATCTGCCCTCCTGAAATTACTGAAGCAGAGCCCCAGTAGCTGCGGACCAAACTTCGCGAAAACGACTATCGGGAATTTTAGGGAACATACTATGAAGCCTACCACCGCGACTGCAGAAAAGAAAGGCGTGTTTTTGAGACTGCGTATTCTAGGCGATCCAGCAAGGAATAAGTAATTGCGACGTCCTCCCTCGACGATCTTACGCTTATTCTTAGCAAAATCTCCTCTTCTAAGTTTAGGAGTCAAAGACCGGCTACTCATTAACCCGGTCCTGTGGAACGGGATAGATTGGTCAAACGACGAAGCTTCTGGAAAACAGGGCACTTAAGTAGCGTACAATTTTCCCATCGTCTTCGAAGCACTTTTAAATTCAATCATATTCTATGGAAAACATGGGCAAAGATATTCTTTCTTCTACTCTTTTGGTAGCAAGGTATGTCTTCTTCAAATGATACACTTGAAGAAAGAGCATGTTTCGGTTATAAAAAGTTTCCAATTATGAGTTTTTTAGGACCGTATATTGTCAATTTGTGCAACATCGTATCAGTACCTTCATTAATTTGACCCATAAAGCGGACAACATGGTGAGCGTCTATTGCAAAATTTTATGAGCCCTGCATACCGTCTCCATAGTAGCCTCTAGGAATATATGCTTTTCCTCGCACGAAAATTATACAGTTTGTGGTTCGGAAACCTTGAATGCAAGTCTAACGGCAGGTCGGGTTCAATTTTATCCGGGCATTGGGAAAGTTTTTTGTAACTGAAAGATAATCCTTCTTCAAGTGTAAAAATTGAAGAAGACACAATTCGCTACCAAATGAGTAAAAGAAGGGGTATTTTTATACATGTTTTCTATAAAATAAATTTGAATTTGCAAGGGCATCGTAAATCGATGGTGAAAATTCATGTTATTTATGTAGTTATGCTTTACGGAATGTAGTTCACGCAAGCGGTCAATAAGAGGATCATTCAAAGACCGGCATCTTGATGTGACTGGAATATCTTAACATTATGTGACATCATAGCTAATATTACAACCCTACCAAAGTAATCTTTTGGAATCGAAAACGAATTTCAGATGGAAGCGAATTCCAGTCTCTGATGATGGCCTCCTGTACGAGCCCAAAATCTCAGACATATACACATACTGCCCCAGTGATTGTGTGTTCATCTTCTTTACAACACATTTCAGAATTTCAGTCAGTGATTCATGAGATAGCATATTTACTATACCTAACTGGCTAGGTAGAGGCGAAATTAGATCGATTTCGAGCTCTATTCTCATTCGTTTAGTCGACAGGAAGTCTTCCAGGTTGTCTACTGGGTGCCAGCAAACAAGGCAGTGGCTGTTTGACCAGTGAACCTAACTCTTTTTGTCAGAAGGTGTTGGTGCAAGCGCCCTATCTCCCGTGGACAACGCCGACTGCAGGTGGTGATCGTGCTCCCCACCCCATAACTCTCGAAGGACAGCCACGCGCGCATTGCGTGTTTAACACACAGACGTCACTCACGCCCTACCTTCACCCCGCGCCACCCCCTACCCCAGTCCCAATGACCACAACTCGCCTTTCTTGTCACGCGGGCGACGTCGGAACGAGTGCGACTAATTCCCCAAGACACTTTCAAACCCTATCCACGACTCTATGTAATTGTGGTGGTCTGATGACGAAGTACGGAAAACGAGTGGCTGCCAATTTCACTTTTCAGACTAACCTTCGTCAGAGGTCTCTCTAGTTTTGCCTCTGTATCCTGAATACTCTTGCTAAAATATCTCTGGACTTAATTGTTTTAAATCACCTAATGGGCAAATCCTTCCACACTTACTTTTAGGTGTCTTCCTTGCCCAGATTTCCTCCCGGGCTGCCGCATGAGCAGTATATTTAACAGAACGTTTGTAAATAGGACGGATTTCACTTTTTACCTTCGAGGGCTAACCTGGTCGGCCGGCTCACCGAACGAAGCGCCTGAGAATTACAGTGAGTGACCGATCTCATGGAATGTTGCTGAAATTCTGAAACGCGTTTTCGATTAGGATGGATTACTTGGTCGCGGTTGTATAACTGATTATCTCAAGGCATACTCTTATAACATTTCGGACTCGGCAGGATATCGGCTTTTAAATGCACTTCTTTTCAATCTCCTGTAGACATCGTGCTCGGCAAAAAATGACTACTTAAGTAGCATGCATTTTTTCCCATTGATTTTCGATGGTCTTGGAAATTCAAATATATTTTATAGAAACCATAAAAAATATGCTTTCTTTTTGTCAATCAATAGAGAATCACGTTTTCTTTATATGTTATGCTTAAGGAAGGAGTATAATCAGGTTTTTAAAAAGTTTCTAATTTTGAGACTTTTTAAGACCGCGAAATGTCCATTCACATAGCATCGTACCTGGATGTTTACCACTGCTTCTCATGAAATGTACAACATGGTCCGAATCCATTGCAAAATTTTATGGACTCTGTATGATATCTTTTTAATGGCATATAAACATATGTTATTATCTTTAAGCGGAACGCATGCGCCTTGTAGAGTGAAATCATTAAGCGCTAATGCTACGAATGACCAGAATCCAAATTATTCGGCAATTCGAAAGCTTTTTTAAAACCTAATTATACACCTTCCTTAAGCATAAATTATAAAGAAGACGTGATTCTCTATTGACAGACTAAAAGAAAGCATATTTTTGTTTATGGTTTCTATAAAATATATTTGAATTTCCAAGACCATCGAAAATCAATGGGAAAAATGCACGCTACCTAAGTAGTCATTTTTTACCTAGTATGCTCTCTACAGGAGATTGAAAAGAAGTGCATTTAAAAGCCAACATCCTGCCGAGTCCGAAATGTTATAAGAGTATGCCTTAAGATAATCAATATTACAACCGCGACAAGTAATCCATCCTAATCGAAAACGCGTTTCAGAATTTCAGCCAACATTTCATGAGATCGGCCACTCACTGTAGCATTTGGGTGCCTTGGGTTGGCCGCGATCCCGATGACGATGCCCACGGAACGGCCACTAAATTGCTGCCGGCCGATACGGTCATTCGCCGTGAGTCTCCCCACGCCTGCCTCTAAACGCGTTGACCAAGACTGGATCCTCTGGTGAGCCCATGACTACCTCGACCGGTTGTTAATGTCGTTGTTCGCCAACTTAACATTAACGGGACATTCAAAAGGCAAATTGGCGAGCATACATCTGCTTTCGATAAATTATTTATATGGCCATTGAGGTAATGAATTAAAAGATACGGTCAAGTAGATAATTAAGCTGTAGCTCGGGTTAGGGGAGGGGAGGAGAGGGGGAGAGTGAAACACCACAATTTCAGTCAGCGCCAGGGAGAGGGTGGCTCCCGGCAAAGGTAATTACATGCGGGTAGCCGGCTTGGTGACTTTGAGCCATGGCAACTGTGGGACCTGTATGAAGTTCTTCTGTGCGCATAGGACCGGTCCACGTAGCCTGATTGCAGCCGCCTCCGCCGTAGCCAACAAGCGCTGCCCAAGTGGTATTGGATAGCCCGATGGGACCTTGTAAATAACTCTGAAGTCCTCTCTGGCGTCTACACGGTGGTCTATGTCTATTATGTGCTCGAGGATCAAGCTCTTAATGTTCTTTATTTGACCCTTTCCTAACCATGCTGGAAGATGTTCTTTCATTCTTTTGGATAAACGCCGGCTCGTGCGACCAATATATTCTGCCCCACAGGAGCAGGTGAAGGAGTAAATACACATAGAGGTGGTCTGAGCTGGTAGTTTGTTCTTGCCCTCTCCGTATAGGATGGGACTGGTGGAGAACAGTACACGGGTGTCAGTTGCTGGAAAGGTCTGTGATACAGCTTGGGTTAGGCGTCTTCTAAAAAGTTCACTTGGAGCATCCCCTTGAAATGGGACCCTGATGAAGAGCCTTTTCTTTCCTGCCGTCAGTATCGGGGGCTTTGTGGTCTTTCGGCCATGTTCTTAGCAATGACTCGATCAGGATACCCGTTTTGGCGAAAGAGGCTTTCGATGATCTTAAACTCTTTCTCAACGCTATCAGTTGAGCAGATTCTTCTCACTCTTTCTGTCAAACAACAGACTAGATTACGTTTAACGTTTAGCGGTACGAAACTCCCAAAATGGGTGTATTGTCCGGACCACGTCTTCTTACGATAGACGCTCCGTCGAATGCAGCCGTCAGGCCTTCTACTCAGAAGCACATCCAGAAAGGGGAGTGAACCGGACTGTTCTTCTTCCAGAGTGAACTTTATTGATGGGTGCGCCTGATTTATCTCATCCAGTAGAATTGAGATGTCACTTTGTTTCGGTGCAATTGCGAATATATCATCCACATACCGCCCATAGTATCTTAAACCGTTGATCTAGTGACGTAGCTGAAAAGCTTCTACTTTCCCATCAATATTTGTCAAAAGCGCGCCAAGTGGCGAGCCCATAGCCACACCGTCCATCAGCCTATATAGATTGTTGTGGAATAGGAACTTCACGTTCAAGGTACACCTCAATAACAATTCCTTGAGGGCATTCACTGGCATTCCTATATCCTGTTGACTGTCGGCAGTGAAATCACAAAGGTAGTTGACCGTTTCCGTTATCGGTACATTCGTAAAAAGGGATGAGACATCCAACGAAAAAATGACCTTTTCGTGCAGATCGAGGTCTTTCACGCCGTTACTGAATTCAAAAGTGTGTCGATAGCTATGTGGCGGTAGGTGGTACTGCAGAGCTCAAGTTTCTCCGCCAGCCATTTAGCTATTGCATGGTACGGCGAGTTCCTCATATCGAGGATAGGACGAACCGGTACGCCATCTTTGTGGATCTTCGGCAAGCCATATAATCGAGGTATATGCGTACCGACGGGTCGGAGGCGCTCTACGTTGTGTTCGCTTATGCAACCACACGCCTGAAGCCTTTTCAAGCAGTCAGTCAGTTGTGTTTCAATCTCATCTGTGCGGTCCTTCTCCTTCTCTGTCTTTCTGAACTTTTCCTGATTCGACAGAATTGACTGTATTTTTGTAATATAGTCTACCCCGTCTATCAAAACAACACCAGTTCCATTATCTGGCCTGGTTATCAGAACATCTTTGTTCTGCCGGAGTTGCTTTAACTTCTCAATGTGTGACTTCGTCAGCATGCCCCGACATTTCTGACGACTGTTCAGGTATTGATGAGAGCAACTGACTTACGTAGACTTAAGATGTTGTGCGCTCTCTGTGGAAACTGGCTGAAGGTCAGGTGTTTGATTCAAAAGGTTCTCGAATTGTGTTTCTAACGCTAGCTGCCCTCATAAATACTTCGAAGAAGGGAAGTCCTCTTGATTTCTCCACGTTTGTCCGCAATGCATTGCACGTAATTGTCGAGTTCCTGTCGCTCGCCTTCGCCAAGTTGATCGAGTATGGCTGCCCGTTGACACACGTGACGCCCCAGCTCCTCCACCTTTACAAGCGTGCTCTCTACTTCATTTTCGGCGTATCTTTTCAAGGTATCACAGGTGATAACCATACGACTCCGTCGCAGTGCTCCCCAGTAGGAGTTGGGGTACTCGTTTCCCTCGAGGCATTCCCTAGTAAACCTTTCTCGTACTGTCTCCTCCACAAGCTTCGTGCTGAACCGTAGGTACCCATTGAGTGCTTTCAACACCACGGGATCTTTGGGCTGTTTTAGAATTGCGAAAATTCCCATTGTAAAATTCAAAAGAAAATTTGACGAGCATTAACGGGACAACTGAGTGGCATTCCTCTTTCCGCGTCTAAGGACAGCCAGGTTCATTAGGGAACACTTTGCTTTGCATTTACAGATCTAGTTGATCTTTCCTGTCTCCTGCAGACTGGTAAACAGGGATTCCACAGCTAATAAGAAAGTGTTGTTTCCGTGCAAACTGCAGTTCGATACGTCGTTGGTTCATTAGAATGTATCGCGGCAGCTAAGTAGTGCTACTTGTGAAGACAAACCAAGAGTTATTAGGAAAAGATGTTTGCTGAGAATTCTTCATGATTGTGTTTTGTATTTTTCATTTTCCCAGTCTCCTGATACATAGTTATGCGATTGCGTGTGTAGTGTAGCCCAATTCAACATAAAGCGCACGTCCCAATCGGCAATATTCGTTCAGCGACCTATGTGCATGCGTGTGGGCCGCGTAGACGGGCTTTGTCAGTCGCCACTCCTGCACCCGCCTCTGGTCGCCTCGAAATCGTCTTGCCACCGGAGCAAGAGGCGGCTCAAGTCTGTCTAACTATGAACCAGATCACGTGCAAGTCTCCAGTGTTGTGCTCTCTGCGCACGCCGCTGCGGGGACTTCGCCGCCTGCGACGGTCGAACCCTCATTGTGAGGTTATAGAAATGAGCTGTGTTTCGCTTTCAAAATTCTATGCATGTCGTTCTTCCACCTCTTTTTGCTAACGGCCTTGCGTAAAGTAGTCAGTCAGTCCGATTTTCCGTGCGCACCCAGTGCCCGAGGATCGAATAACAAACAGATTTTCGGGGCATCTACGGTTCCTCCCTCTCTCTCTCTCTCTCCCTCGCTCTCTCTTCCCTTGCCTACGTTACGCTCATGTCAAGACAGTGCAAAACAAACAGAAGTGAACGCCTACGCAGTAGATGACATAGCTAAACAGTCTGTCTACGCGGGCCACACACGTACCGCTCGCCACAGCATGTTTAGGGCAGCTGGTAGAGTGACGTGGATCTTGTACATATAAAATTACTATAAATTTAATATGGGAAAGGAGCCATTGTAGCCTGACAGTCATTCCCGGGGAGAGGCCATGTTAGTCCGTTAGTTGGCAGACTTTCAAGCCAGGGCTCCTAGAGCATTGTGATAAACTCAAAAGTGTGGATTTTGTTTTAGTGAAGAATGGACCGATGTGCCGCGAGGATGGATCCCTTAGTGTCGGCCTTACCCCCTCTCCCACGCACCAGTCGTGTGTCCGAAGTCGTTAAACAAGTGATGACGCGACTGGGCATTGCGGTTGTCGCCTTGTGAGGATCTAAGTCTAGAGCGGGTCACCAGACGCACGTGTGGTAGCCCTTTTCCATAATTTATACACAACTTTTTATATTTATTCAACTTTTACGCATATCCTAAACTCGTATTTACCCATCTTTGTTCAAGTTGGGGCCTACTAACTGTTACGCGGTTCACTCCAATTTTTGTGGGTTTCGGTATCACTAACAGACTTATCACTCATTGCTCTTGTTCTTCATTGGGCGGCGTTGTCAACTAAGTCCATTCTAGCATGGATGTTTCGCTTAGTTTCTTAGGACTTGTTCTCAGCGTGGGATCTCATTAGTAGCTAAACAAGTACGGCAGTAGTTACGGACCCCTGCGGACTCCGATAAACGTGTGACCGAGCCAGCCCGACCTCCGTATTGAAACAGCACACCTCCAGCGCATCCCGTTGTGGATGTTACAGTTAAGAGCACAGTGATTATAAAAATAACACGCCAATTTGTTGGGTGAGTATCAATTTGGTCCGGACTGTAATTTACACAGTCATCCGGGAGGGCGGCCGACGAAACGTAGCCCGTGAATATGATCCACATTGATTCCCCATCAACCTTTCTTAAATACTCTTTTATATTTTGCATCTTAGTTGAAAGTTGTGATCCACGTTCTATGAGTTTCGGCGCATACAGCAGCTGTTTTATGCCATGGTGTCAGCCCGGCGTGGTCATTCCAGTCAAACACCAGTCGCGCAGTAAGCGTTCTGAAAGCAGAAAAAAGGAGAGTCGCCTTTTACGGAGTTGGGCAATATTTGAGCCTCCTGTCTCACTTATGCATGCATCGTTGAACAGACAGGCGTCTTCCTCCGTATGCCCGAGGAAGTTATAGCTGTTCATTGAACCGTGCAAGAGGTGGGCTAACTCACGAAATGTCAACCGAAATTCCGAAATGCGTTTTCGTTGCGAAAAGATTAATAAAGTGGGATTGTAAAATTAGTCAGCCTGTAACAGAATATTTCAGTTACTTCAGGATGCGGACTTTCGAAAGAACTTCTTCTCGGTTGCATGCAGGAACTACACTCTGTAAAAATGACTACTTAAGTAGCATGCATTTTTCTCATAGATTTTCGATGCCCTTAGAAAGCAAATTGTATTTCATAGAAAACAGGAATTACAATATTCATTCTTTTGCTCATTCAGTAGACAATTACGTCTTCGACCAATCTTATACTCGAAGAAGGGGTAAAATTAGGTTTTCAAAAACTTTTCCAATTTCCGAATAATTTTGAACCCGCTCTACCGTTACACTTGGATTCAGGGTCTCCAAACTACAAGCCGTATATTTTCCGCGTGCGAAAATCCATACATTTCTCTATGGTAATAAATGGGGACCATATAGGGTCCATAACATTTAGCAGTGGATTCGATCCATATTGTTAACTTTACAGGCCATATTGATAAATGCAGAGACATGGCGATTTATGAACGACCATTTCACGGTATTTAAAATTCTCACAAGTAGAAACTTTATAAAACCGAATTATGTCCCTCCTTCGAGTATAAAACTGAAGAAGACGTAATTTTCTACCGACTGAGTAAAAGAATGAATATTTTTATGCATGTTTTCCATGAAATATAATTGGACGTTTAGGGGCATCGAAAATCAGTGAGAAAAATTCAGGCTACTTAAGTGGTCATTTTTGCAGGGTGTAGTTTTTTCATGCAGCAGGAAGGAAGTTCATTCGAAAGCCGGCATCCTGCGGTAACTGAAATATTATAAAATTGTGTTGCAGGCTGACTAGTTTTACAACCCTACTTAATTAATCTTCTCGAAAGGAAAACACCTTTCGGAATTTCGGCAGACATTTCATGAGTTAGCCCACCTACTGTATATTCTCGTTGGCAGCACCGCGACTCAGGGCTCCGATATGCCGTCCATGTCCAAGTATCTCTGTCTGTCTGATCGGATGTCTCTAACTTGACTGCCCCTTTACTTCTACTTACTCTCCTGAAGTAATATCGGTTTCCGAGTTTTAGGAAAACAAAAGTGAGCCCTGACTCGTAGTTGGTTAAAAAGTAGCTATCTCATCATTCAGTCGCAGTCTCGAAAAGTTAAGCTTATTGGGGAATTGCCGCGATGAGCTGATCGGAATTTTCGTGTCGCAGTAAGAATGCTATCCTGCTTGAAAACCCCTTCACCCCTTCACCTCCGCCCTCCTACCAATCCGTGTGTTCCGTCTTTTCGGTGGTTGTCAGATGAGATGACTTCTTGTGATGCTATTGGCCGCCCATCTCAGTCTGTCTCCTTTTGCCCTATTCGGGACTTCTTGACAGTTCATCCGCCAGAACATCGAATTAATTCTCAGGTGCTTTGGGCAGTGCATACTTAGCACCACCACACCGTTAACCGACTGAGGCTATGATCGCTGACGGGGTTGGCTGTCTCTGATGGACGGGGTCGCCCAAACGAATGTAGCTGTAAAATGACCTCGATACTGACGACGGCATTGACGGACGAGTAGGAAGTGCTGGGCTCTAGAGAACAGAGGATGATTATAAGGATGATGATGATGGTGGTGGTGGTGGTGGTGATGGTGGTGGTGGTGGTGGTTACGACGATGACGAAGTGAATGGGGGATGGTGCCTTTAAAATGGACTCAAAAATCAGTCATTTCGAAGGTTTGATGTACACGAGCATGCTTGATGGGATTCAAAATTTTGCGCAAGCTCAAAAGTTTCTCATGTTACATTCGGCAAATTTCTGTTAGATCTACCGCTTTAGAAGAACTTCAGCGTGGTGCATTTGCTTTTTAACTTAAAGCTGCATCTGTCGGCAAATGTTATACCCCTTCCGCGTCTGTGATGTCATCCTAGGTTCGATATACGCTTTTATTAAACTATTTATACGGGTAATTATTCAAATGTTCCATCTGCCTCAGCGTATTATTCTAAATAGTCATTTTCAACGAAAGTTCTGTCCCATTTTCTTCAAAATCACATTAACTGCGAGACTGACGGCAGACCTATCACTAACGGCTTTTCTAATCTTCCTAGTGTTTCTCTGAGTTAATCAAATTTGTCCAACATAACTCCATAAAGTATCTAGCGCCTGGTGGCTATTGAGTCAATTCTTTCCAACCTATTCTTAGACAGATGACTGCCCCAAGCATTGGACAGTGTTTTTGTTAGAATTGTATGCAACCTTTCAGACGGCCCGGCAGAATCACCACAGACCTCGCATAAACGGTTATCCGACTCAGATGTTTCTAAAATTACCGATTATACCCCTAGGAGATCGAATTCTGCTACAGCCGCTGTGCGGCTGCTGGTTGGGTTCGAGAGAGAGAGAGAGAGCCCGTAAGGCACAACGGGACGAGTGAGTTCCGTAATAACGATCGGTGAGCGCCCCCCTACCATTGTATATTCCCGATCGAAACCGACAGGGCAACGGGCTCGTGGCCCAGTGGTTAGAGGCATGGACTTCTAACAAACAGGTCGCTAGTTCGAGCCTCGGGTGTGCCACACTTCGGGGTTGGGTATGGCTGGCTGACGACGGCTAATAAGCCAGAATTGGCCATTCCAGTTTCCCTTGTCTTTGTTGGTAATAACATGCTACCAACATGTCTGTTGATGTCGGCTAAAATGCGAGCTCCAGACAACAGTCCTGTTACGTAACGCTCAATCCGCCTACAATTGAAACTTCTCAACGGGCACTTTGAAGCGGGGCTGCGGAATTGCAAACTGGTCGCTCCCAGAATATCAAACATCGGTGGCCAGTGAACAGCCGGTAATTTACTGGTTCATATTGACCCAACTGTGAAAAACTCGGCGCCTCGGTGGGATTCGAACCCACGCAGTAAGGGGAAGGCTTTGGCGCAGCCAACGTTGGGTCAATATGAATTATTCAAAATCTGCCAAAACATCAATGAATTTACTGGTTAACAATTAAGCCTCGGGACATGGAAATGAGGACAGATTTCCTCTAAACGCAAAGCGGTGTCTATTTTCGTGTCCTGACTTTGGTCTCAACACCAACCCTCTTAAATCTAACCCTAATTCAAACACTGACCCGCATAACATAACCGTAATACTGACCCAAATTGCAACACTTATACTCATAACCATAAATCTCCTAACCCTGGTCCTAATTCTAACACCAAATCTTCCAAGCCTAACTCTGGTTCTAAAGCTGACCCTCATAACCAAAACGCTCCTGACCCTAACCCCAATTCTAGCACTATCACTCATAGCCATAGCAATCCTGACCCTGATCCTAATTCAGACGCTTACCTTCATGGATCAAACACATCTAGACCTGATCCTTATTCTAACACTAGCTCCCGTAAGCCTAACCCCAGTTCTAATACCAACCCTAACCAAAATTGTAAATGGAATCCTATCCCAAACCTAGGATCCAACGCTAAGTCTGAGGCTAACCTTCGTACACAACTTCCAACACTCATTCTCCTGGCCCTACTTCAGACGCTAGTCCTTCTAACCCTAATCCTAGTTCAACCACTAACCCTAACCCTAATAGTGACCACAATTCTGACACTAGCACGCATAATTGTGCAATAATATTCGCCATATTGACAACAAAGGTAGAAGGTAACAGACCAGATACGCGTGTTTCGCCGATATTGTGCCACTGTCTGACGCAGCTGCGAGGGGTTCGACGCATCAGTGAGTCCCCCAGATCTCCGCGTGTGTTTTATGGTATATAAACCCCAATTTCACCTCGCCTTGTTTAATTTCCGAGGAAACTATTGCGCGAACTTGGAGTAAATCATTCGAAACAGGATTTTTCAGGCACGGTCCGAAATTTGATACCTGTGTTGTCAGTACAGTAAATAATTACACAACCCTATACTACTGACTGCCTCCTGGTGGATTGTGAATATTACGCGGTTATTCCACAGTAACTGATGGGTTTCAGCTCAGATATTCATGCCAACTTTCGGACCGTGCATTAAAAGGTCTATTCCGAAGAATTTACTCCAAGTCCACGCGTTAATCTTTTCGGAAATTAAAAAAAGGCAATACAACGAAGTCTTGATCTTTCTCTGTATTTCTTCTGGGCATACTTCATTTAATTTCCGAGGAAATTAATGCGCGAACTAGGAGTAAATCTTTCAAAACGGGCCTTTTCAGGCACCGTCCAAAGTTTGATATAAACATTTGAGTTGAAATCCATCGGCTACTGCAGCATAACCGCGTAATATATACAAACCGCCAACAGGCAGCCAGTAGTATATAATTGTGCAATGATTTCCACCATAATGACAACACAGTTAGATGCAAAATGCCCAGACACGCGTGTTTCGCCGATCCCGTGCCGCTACCTGACGCAACTGCGAGAGGTTCGGCTCATTTGTGGGTCCCCCAGCCTTCCCCGTATGTTTTCTGGTATATGAATTCAAGTTTTACTTAGTTAGTAACTGCGTTGTCAGCATAGTAAATAATTACACAATCGTATACTACTGACTGCCTGTTGGCAGTTATGCCGCAGTAGCCGATATATTTCAGCTCAAATATTCATATCAGCTTTCGGACCATGTCAAAAGGGGTCAGTTCCGAAGAATTTACTCCAAGTTGGCGCACTAATTTCCTCAGAAATTAGACAAGGCAAAGTGAAACTGAAGTTCATATACCAGAAAACACGTTGTGAAGGCTGGGTGACCCATTAATGAGCCGAACCCCTCGCAGTTGCGTCAGGCAGCGGCAAGTGATCGACGAAACACGCTTGTCTAGGCTTTTAACTTCTAAGTGTTTTGTCATTTTGATGAAAATGATTGCACAATTATATACTACTGGCTGCCTGTTGGCGGTTTGTGAATATTACGCGGTTATGAAGCAGTCGCTGATGGAATTTAGCTTAAATATTCGTAAAAAATTTCGAGCTGGGCCTGAAAAGTTTTGTTTCGATATATTTAGTCCAAGTTCACGTATTAATTTCCTCAGAAATTAAACGAGGCAACTAGCATTCATGACATAATTCTCCTAATCGTCGTCGACACTTGCCTGGCTATAACCGCTTGCTGAGTTGTGTTTACATTCATTCGGATTAATCACGGTTGTTCATCCAACTGTCTTCTCTATGCTCTAATTTGGGGGCCTGCAAGTTGTGTACCCTCCTACATTAGCACCGTATCTATAATCCTAATGGTAAGATGTGGTTATGTGTCCCCTGCGGATGGACACAATACAGTTGGGGTTGGGGTTAGGGAATAGGGCAACTACCTCTCAATCACCCAAAGTAGAACCGCACATTCCAAATAGCTTTCTTTTAGCATGCAACTTCTTGACCCCGTCGACTGTGCGTTTCCCGGCTTCACCTGTAAAAACCCCTATCACCACCGGTCCCGTATTACAGGTTGTTGGGGTTTGTGGGGCTACATAACCACATCTGGCCCGCCTAACCCCACTACCGCTGGAATTTAATGGAAGGCAACCTGCAGTAAGTGGGGATCCTTGTTCCTGCTTCCTGCCCGCTTTTTAATTGACTCGCTCCTACTTCCATGTAAGCAAAATTTCAGTCATATCGATCCACATGAGTGCTTAAAAATCGATAGATGTGTTCAGCTGGTTGCTATTCTACATACCACAACCCTCCAAGACCACCTTCTTAGGGCCAAGGGCGCTTCATCTTAACCTTTCATCATTCAGTCAAATATTCTGTGTCGAGGGTTAATTTCTGCAAACTTACCATACTGCTTTCCCATCCTTAGACTGCGCTTGCACTACCAAGGTCTTTTTTCCTCTGTTTTCTCATTCCTTACCGTTCTTCTGTTGTTCTCCTGCATTACTCAAGGGGAATATGCTCATTATAAGATGCGTCCATCGCATGCCCGCCTCTGTTACCGGCGTTTCTCATGTCTTTTCGGTTGGACCCATAGCATGGCGACATCTCAAAACGATCAAGCACTTTTCCGGTAGAATTTTGCACGGCATTTTCCGTCCCCTTCAGTCAGAAGCAGTTGCCGTTATCTTTTTCCGTCCCATGCGCCGTGGCTTCCGGCATATCCCTCTCCGTACATAATCATACCAACCATCCGTATTAGCTTTTTGGCATGGAACTGGAATTGCCCGGATAGAAGTCGTAGAGCTTTGTGTAGACCCATTTATTCGTTCGCCGTTTTTTATTTATGTGTATTCCGTTCACGGTGAATGAGAGACGTTTTTGCCAATAGAAGCGAAGAGACACGTCCCAGGAAACAGTCGTGAGAAAAGAGTCACGATCTCTGGGACAAGAGCTTTATTCATCTGACGTTTGGGATTCCTGCTCGTACCCATCATCAGAGTAATTAGCCGCGCGGGGAGCGCACAGGCGAACGCTATTCCCTACGCCAGGGTCGGCGGGTAAGATGGGCGAACAATCATCCCACCAACATCCAACACACGTTGTGAAGTTGCAGCAACTAACCACGCAAATTTCGGCCATCAAACAGGCATCACACCAAGTGCAACGATCCCTGATGAAGGCGGAGCCGTGAATATTCATAGGTATGCAGTAGCATGGCGACTGCATCCTATAAATACTGCATTCCTTTTTGTATGAACCCCCCGTATCTGCTATTGTCTATAATGACGAGTGCGACCAGAAATCCGAAACGTTAAGCGAATAAAGTTCTTGTCCCAGCGATCGCGTCTCCTTCTTCACAAGGAACGTTTCTGTTGGAAACTCGTGAAGTACGGTCTTAAAATAAACCCTATTCTCTCCCAAAATTTTTTGTTTCAAATAAGGGCAGAGAGTCATTTCAATAAATGTGAAAAAACTAACGTCGGCCAGCTTACCTCATAGACAGTTATTTTCAAGTTTTATTTAGCTGCGAAGTTCTGATAACCATAAATTACAAAGTTACAGCTCAGCCGACGATCACCTGACGACCAAACAATGCCTGCTGACTTTACATTCCACGTTTTCTATCGCCGCCAGAAAGCGTTAGATATTCTCACCCAAGAAAATTTTGCTTGGTACAGAGAAAATGGGGGTTTATAATTACAGTTACTAAATGCATACCAACTGTATTGCCACTGGCCAGCCGCTAAACATGTGACCTTATGAAAAAGCTTGTTCCCCTAGGGTTTCCTACCTACGAAATCGAGCAAACTCACTCCCGCCGTATTAAACTTTAGAGCAAACAATGCAAAGACGGGAGGAATAACAAAAAACCCCTCGTACTATCATTTTGAAATACTTTGTTAAATATTAAGCAGTTGACTGGTTGCCATATGATAGTTTGACCGTTGTTGTCGATTATGTTCATCCTCTACTCCACACCAGGGACGGTGAATTGCGTGCAAATTCGTCTATAGTGATAGCCGACTTGCACCACTTCTACCGCACTCTCTC